>ONZH01011969.1:0-100000 GCA_900303285.1 Rhinella marina
ACTGATATTGTAGGGGGGGCACTGTGGCTGCTATTGTAAGGGGCACTGTGGCTGATATTGTAGGGGGGGGCACTGTGACTGATATTGTAGGGGGGGGCACTGTGGCTGATATTGTAGGGGGCACTGTGGCTGATATTGTAGGGGGCCTGTGTGATATTGTAGGGGGACTGTGGCTGGTATGATATTGTGGGGGGGGCACTGTGGCTGATATGGGGGGCACTGTGGCTGAGTAGGGGGGCACTGTGGCTGATATTGTAGGGGGGCACTGTGGCTGATATTGTAGGGGGGGCACTGTGGCTGATATTGTAAGGGGGGGCACTGTGGCTGATATTGTAGGGGGGGGCACTGTGGCTGATATTGTAGGGGGGGCACTGTGACTGATATTGTAGGGGGGGGCACTGTGGCTGATATTTGTAGGGGGGGACTGTGGCTGATATTGTAGGGGGCACTGTGGGAGGTAGGGGGGGGCACTGTGGCTTGATATTGTAGGGGGGCACTGTGGCTGATATTGGCTGGGGGGGGGGGGGGCACTGTGGCTGATATTGTGGGGGGGGGCCTGTGGCTCTGATATTGTAGGGGGGTGGCTGATATGTTAACACTGTGACTGATATTGTAGGGGGCACTGTGGCTGATATTGTAGGGAGCACTGTGGCTGATATTGTGGGGGGCACTGTGACGTGATGATTGTAGGCACTGTGGGATATTGTAGTGTGGCGTGATATTGTGGGGGACGTACCGTATGTAGGGGGGGCACTGTGACTGATTTGAGGGCACTGTGGTGATATTGTTGTGGGGGGGCACTGTGGCTATATTGTAGGGGCACTGTGGCTGATATTGTGGGGGGGCACTGTTGGCTGATATTGTAGGGGGGGTGCACTTGGCTGATTTGTAGGGGGGGCACTGTGGGGTGCACTGTGGGGCTGATATGTGTGTGGGGGGCACTGTGGCTGATATAAGTGATGTGGCTTAATTGGGGGGACTGTGCTATATTGTAGGGGGGCACTGTGCTGATATTGTAGGGGGCACTGTGGTGGTGATTGTAGGGGGGGGGCACTGGTGGCTGATATTGTGGGGGGACTGTGGCTGATATTTGTAGGGGGGGGCACTGTGACTGATATTGTAGGGGGGCACTGTGATTGTAGGGGTGGGGGCACTGTGGCTGATATTGTAGGGGCACTGTGGCTGATATTGTTGGGGGCACTGTGGCTGATATTGTAGGGGGCACTGTGGGCACTGTGGCTGATATTGGTGGGGGCACTGTGGCTGATATTGGGGGGCATGTATATATGGGGGCACTGTGGCTGATATTATAGGGGGACTGTGGTGATATTATGGGGGGCACTGTGACTGATATTGTAGTGGGGCACTGTGGCTGAATTGTGTGGGCTGAGGGGGGGCTGGACTGTATTGTATTGGGGGCACTGTGGCTGATATTGCTGTGGCTGAATTAGGGGCACTGTGGCTGATATTATAGGGGGCACTGTGGCTGATATTGTGGGGGGCACTGTGGCTGATTTGTAGGGGGCACTGTGACTGATATTGTAGGGGGGCACTGTGGCTGATATTGTAGGTGGGCACTGTGGCTGATATTAGGGGGCACTGTGGCTGATATTGTAGGGGGCACTGTGGCTGATATTGTATATTGTAGGGGGCACTGTGGCTGATATTGTAGGGGGGCACTGTGGCTGATATTGTAGGGGGCACTGTGGCTGATATTGTAGGGAGCACTGTGGCTGTGGCTAATATAGTGGGGCACTGTGCTGATATTGTAGGGGGCACTGTGGCTGATATTGTAGGGGCACTGTGGCTGATATTATAGGGGGCACTGTGGCTGATATTGTAGGGGGCACTGTGGCTGATATTGTAGGGGGCACTGTGGCTGATATTCTGATATTGTAGGGGGCACTGTGGCTGATATGTAGGGGGCACTGTGGCTGATATTTAGGGGCACACTGATATTGTAGGGGGCACTGTGGCTATTGTAGGGGGTGCACTGTGGCTGAATATTGTATGTGGCACTGTGGTGATATTTGTGGGGGCACTGTGGCTGATGGTAGGGGGGCACTATGGGGGCACTGTGGCTGAGTAGGGGGCACTGTGGCTGATTGTGGCTGATATTGGCTGTATTTGGCTAGGGGGGGCACTGTGGCTGATATTGTAGGGAGCACTGTGGCACTGATGTTGTAGGGGGCACTGTGGCTGATATTGTAGGGGGACTGTTGGCACACTGTGGCTGATATTGTATGTGGGCACTGTGGCCTGGGGGCACTGTGGCTGATATTATGTGGGGGCACTGTGGCTGATATTATAGGGGGCCTGTGGCTGATATTGTTATAGGGGCACTGTGGCTGATATTGGGGGGCACTGTGGCTGATATGTAGGGGGCACTGTGGCTGATATTATAGGGGCACTGTGGCTGAATATTGTAGGGGCACTGTGGCTGATATTGTAGGGAGCACTGTGGCTGATATTGTGGGGGCATGTGGCTGATATTATAGGGGGCACTGTGGCGATATTGTAGGGGCACGGTGGCTGATATTGTAGGGGGCACTGTGGCTGATATTGTAGTGGGGCACTGTGACTGCTATTATCAGGGGGCACTGTGGCTGATATTGTAGTGTGGGGCACTGTGGCTCTGATATTGTAGGGGGCACTGTGGCTGATATGTATTGTAGGGAAGCACTGTGGCTTATTGTAGGGGGCACTGTGGCTGATATTGTAGGGGGCACTGTGGCTGTGATATGTGGCTGATATGTGGGGGCACTGTGAGCTGATATTGTAGGGGGCACTGGCTGATATTATAGGGGGGCACTGTGGCTGATATTTGTAGGGGGGCACTGTGGCTGATATTGTAGGGGGCACTGTGGGGCTGATATTGTAGGGGGCACTGTGGCTGATATTTAGGGGCACTGTGGCTCCACTGTGGCTGATATTGTAGGGGACTGTGGCTGATATTAGGGGGCATGGGGGGGCACTGTGGCTGATATTGTAGGGCACTGTGGCTGATATTGTAGGGGGTGACACTGTGGCTGATATTGTAGGGGGCACTGTGGCTGATATTGTAGGGGGCTACTGTGGCTGATGATATTGTAGGGGCATGTGGCTTATATTATATATGGGGGGCACTGTGGCTGATATGTAGGGGGCACCTGTGGTGGCACTGATATTGTAGGGGCACTGTGGCTGATATTGTACGGGGCACTGTGGCTGATATTGTAGGGGGACTGTGGCACTGCCACTGTGACTCTGATATTGTAGGGGGCACTGTGGCTGATATTGTAGGGGCACTGTGGCTGATATTGTAGGGGCACATATTGTAGGGAGCACTGTGGCTTATATTATAGGGGGGCACTGTGGCTGATATTGTAGGGGGCACTGTGGCTGATATTGTAGGGGGCACTGTGGCTGATATTGTAGGGGGCACTGTGACTGCTATTATAGGGGGGCACTGTGGCTGATATTGTAGGGGGCACTGTGGCTGATATTGTAGGGGGGCACTGTGGGATCAATGGGTGGGTGCACATTGGCTCCATGCGATGCGTCAGTGAGGGGGGAGGGTAATCTCACTGCTCTATCTTCATACTGAGAGGACTCTCTTCTTCTAGGCGGTCAGACATTTGAGGTTTCTGCGACCCTTGACTCCAGGAGCCGCCCTCTTATTTACAATCCTTCCTTAAACTCTTCAAGGAAGCCAACTGTTGGAATCACCCACGAATGCATCGCCACCTTCAGGATGGGCACCGGTGATAGAGGGCGGGGCCTTGTGGAGTTCTTCTATGGGGTGAGAACATGTAAAGGGACAATGACCTGCACCCGGGTCTTCTATGAGCTGCGTTCTGCTATCTAAAAATGTACATTTATGGAGATGGGTGCAGACAGCGCTCCTCCGCTCTCCTCTCATTATCTCTCCTGTTCCCTTTATCTCTACTTACTCTCTCTTCTCTCCCATCTCCTCTTCTTTCCTCTTCTCTGCTCCTCCCTTACCCTCTCTTATTTTCTTCTCTCTTTTTCCTCTCCTCTTTTCTTGTTGTCACCTCACTTATTTCTTCTCTTCTTTTCTCTCATCTTTTCATCACTCCTCTTCTCTGTGCTCCCTTCTCTTCTCTACTATTTTCTCTCCCTCCTTCTCCTATCATCATCTCTTCTCCACTGCCCTTTCCTCTCTTATTTTCCTCTGCTCTCCTCTCATCTTCCTTACTCTTCTCTTCTCTCTCCTCCTCTCTTCTCTACACCTCATCTTCTCTGTTCTCTCTTCTCTCCTCCTCTCTTCTCTACACCTCATCTTCTTCTGTTCTCTCTTCTCTCCTCCTCTCTTCTCTACACCTCATCTTCTCTGTTCTCTCTTCTCTCCTCCACTCTCTCTCTACACCTCATCTTCTCTGTTCTCTCTTCTCTCCTCCTCTCTTCTCTACACCTCATCTTCTCTGTTCTCTGTTCTCTCTCTCTCCTCCTCTCTTCTCTACACCTCATCTTCTCTGTTCTCTCTTCTCTCCTCCTCTCTTCTCTACACCTCATCTTCTCTGTTCTCTCTTCTCTCCTCCTCTCTTCTCTACACCTCATCTTCCTCTTCTCTTCTCTGTTCTCTCTTCTCTCCTCCTCTCTTCTCTACTCATCTTCTCTGTTCTCTCTTCTCTCCTCCTTCTTCTTCTCTTATTCTTTCCCATCTCCTTTTTTATCTCTCTTCCCCTCTTCTGGTGTCTCTTTCCTCTTCTCTCCTTGTATTTTCCTCTTTCGTCTCCTCTTTTCCCTTCTCTCTTCTCTTCTCCTCTTCCCATATCTCTTCCTCTTTCTTCCTCTTATTTTCTTCAGTGAGTTACAATGTTTCTTACGTTTTCTCTGCAGGTATAAGAGCCACTCCTCCTCTGGTCACAGAACATCCTGATTTTTTTTTAATTTTTTTTCTTTCTGTAAATCAGTGATCAGGAATATCCTGTGTAATGTTGGCGGAGGCGCTGGGTCGTGATTTGCAGTATTTGAACCCCGGAAGGACTCTGCACCTCCTCGGACAGCGCAGGATCACAACCCGCTCTACAAGTTAAAGGGCCGGTGTCCAGTCTTCTGTAAATGATTCATTATATAAAAGTTTTTCCACTTTCTAATAGACTGTGCCGCACGTTTACTCTTGTGGCCGACCCTGAAGTATGGTGTCATCTGTGCCAAAACCTGCATCATTTAGGTAGACTTTGGCGCATTGTACCTTATTGCTGTTTCTCCCATGAAGAACGATGGAATCTGATGAACGCTCCTGACGGATCCTGAGGGTATATTAGACGGGTGTATTCTCAGCCCGATAATCACTAACAAGTGTCCCTATGATCATCTGGCAGTCTAATACTGCCATTGCCCGATGCATGCTGCAAGATCTGAATCTGCCGGCAGCAGATTTCGCTGTGTAATCACGCTCTGCCGCCGGCACACCACTGTCTTGCATGGGGATGAGCGATGGCTGCTAGATATCCGGCAAACTGCCAGGATTGGGAGGGAACGCTTCCCTCCCAACAGTCGCTTGCAGCATTGGGGGGTCTAATGCACCCTTAAGAATATGTTATAGTGAAGAGCAGAGAGCAGAGATCTTGAAATGGTGACAAATTGAAACAATCAAAAGTAAAAGGTGCCCGCCCGGGCCTGCTGTGGCTCCATGTGACCTTGTACATTGTATCTCGACCTGTACGTATCTGGGGCCTCGTTATCTCTTCTGTATCAGCGCTGATGTCATCTCAGTCTCCTATATGGATGTAGTGATGTGTGACGCCCTCTAGTGGATCTGTGCGGTAGAGCGCAGCTGGATTCCTGAATGTATCATTATATTATCATCATCATCATCATTAATATCTCATTCGTCGCCTCATCTGCAGCCGTATTCTGAGCGGTGTCCTGCAGCCTGCGTCTTATCCTCCTCCGGTATCTGTCACCTCATGATTACATTCTGAATGTGGACAGGGCTTGAATAATTCAAAAAAGTGAGTGGCTCACCACCAGAGATCAATGGAATAACGAGGTGCTCAAATCCGGGCTTTACCCACAGCCTATTTGTGTATATAATGAAAAGGACCTTTGTATATGGATGAGCACACTCAATCTGGTATTGATATCTTATAAAAATACAGGAAATATAATATAAATAGTAATATAAATATTTATTAGTAGTGCATACGAACAAGGTGCTAAAATGCAATATATACTAGATAATCGATAGCTGGCCAGCATTAAACTGATAAAAAGCTGATAAAAAACTGATAAAAAACTAAAAAATAAAAATTAAAAAATATATATCAAAGATATATATCAAAAATATCAAAAAATATATAAATGTCTCTGTATTTTCCAGGAGTCTCTATTTTTTGTTTTGTTCCCTTTTGGATAACTGTATATATAAGATAGCGTTGGTAGGTGGAGAAGCGCGCGCAAAGAACCGGCGCTCCCGCTCTAACAGAAGAACAGCGTCCTCGTGCTGACAGCCAGGAGCATCAAGGCCGAGCACGGACGGAGCTGTTTCATCGCCCCTGAAACACAGTATCAACTACTACATCGCTCTTCAATGGAGACATGGTAGAGGGGTAATGTACCAAAAACAGCACTTAAGAAATATATTTGTGTTGTGAAACATTCCAGTATATTGAAATAACGTTATCTGCAAAGACTGAGCATTATTAATAAGATAAGACTGTATGATAAATATTGCACCTACCAACGCTATCTTATATATACAGTTATCCAAAAGGGAACAAAACAAAAAATAGAGACTCCTGGAAAATACAGAGACATTTATATATTTTTTGATATTTTTGATATAT
This sequence comes from Rhinella marina, assembly GCA_900303285.1. Classification (NCBI taxonomy): domain Eukaryota; kingdom Metazoa; phylum Chordata; class Amphibia; order Anura; family Bufonidae; genus Rhinella; species Rhinella marina. The sequence continues at coordinate 6,795 of ONZH01011969.1, forward strand.
ATCTTTGATATATATTTTTTAATTTTTAGTTTTTAGTTTTTTATCAGTTTTTTATCAGCTTTTTATCAGTTTAAAGGGGTTGTCCGGGTTCAGAGAAGAACCCGGACATACCTGCAATTTCACCCAGGCAGCCTGCCTGAAGAGGACATCGGAGCATCTCATGCTCCGATGCCCCCCCCTTGCCCTGCGCTAGATCGCGCAGGGCAAGGTCTCTTTTGTTTATAAATACTCGCTGCCGGGCGGGTACTTCCGCCCGGCAGCGAGTTCGGTGACGTCACCGGCCTTAGTGGGCCGGCTTTAGCGCTGCCCTAGCCGTTTTACTGGCTAGGGCAGCGCTAAAGCCCGTCCATCAGCGCCGATGACGTCACCGGCTCACTGCCGGGCGGAAGCCTCTGCCCGGCAGGGACCGGTACGTCACCGGAACCTGGCTAAATTCCTTTGCCCTGCGCTAATTAGCGCAGGGCAAAGGAGGGCATCGGAGCATAGGATGCTCCGATGCCCTCTTCAGGCGGGCTGCCTGGGTGAAATTGCAGGTATGTCCGGGTTCTTCTCTGAACCCGGACAACCCCTTTAATGCTGGCCAGCTATCGATTATCTAGTATATATTGCATTTTAGCACCTTGTTCGTATGCACTACTAATAAATATTTATATTACTATTTATATTATATTTCCTACATTCTGAATGTACCAGATCCCCCCACATCTCCCTCAGGACGCCCCACAGATTCAGCATTGTCACTGCTGCTAATTCTTATCATTTATAGTCAGCTCCCACAATCCACAGCACCCCCTGTCTGGAGCTTTAGTTATGTTCATCCTGGGCTTCCTAGTTCATGAATAGAATGCTAGCACCTCAGTGAACACTGGCCTTTGCAGAGCAGTAGGGAGATGTAGCCATGCTGATTCCATACTATTCAGGGTATACAGAGAGGTGGGTGAAAGGGACAATGGTGGCCGATGGTGGCCTGAGCAACGGGCAATGAAAGACTTTATTCCCTGTTCTGCAGAATATAGCAGGTTTCTTCATTCAGACTCCAGCACATTATACCTGTCTGCAGGACATTGCACCAGGCTGTAGGACGTTGCACCAGGATGCAGGACATTACATCTGTCTGCAGGACATTACACCAGGCTGCAGGACCTTACACCTGTCTGTAAGACATTGCACCAGGCTGCAGGACATTACACAAGGATGCAGGACATAACATCTGTCTGCAGGATATTACATCTGTCTGCAGGATATTACACCTGACTGTAGGACATTGCACCAGGCTGCAGGACATTACACCAGGCTGCAGGACATTGCACCAGGCTGTAGGACATTGCACCAGGCTGTAGGACATTGCACTAAGCCTTAGGATGTTGCACCTGTTTGCAGGATATTACACCCGTCTGCAGGACATTGCACCTGTCCTCAGGACATTGCACTAGGCCTTAGGATGTTGCACCTGTTTGCAGGACATTGCACCTGTCTGCAGGACATTGCACTAGGCTGCAGGACATTACACCTGTCCTCAGGACATTGCACTAGGTCTTAGGATGTTGCACCTGTTTGCAGCACATTACACCTGTCTGCAGGACATTGCATCAGGATGTGCTGGTTTCGTTACTGTGTGTGCACTGAATTCCCACTGGAGTGAGACAATATTTTCCACTAAACAGCAGCAGTTGTCATGGTTACTATCAGTTGTCTCCGCTGCGACCCTCTACGCATCCTGTTTGTGCTGCAGGTTCTGTGGTACAATGAGCTCAGCCGGACTCCATCCTGATCTGAGGGTCTCGGCTGATAACGCGGTGAATCATCAGCGAATGACCCCCGCGACCAGAGCAGGGATGAATCAGCCGCCATTACCCAGGACCCCTGATGACCGGGAACCTGATATGTTGCTCTGGGCGACTTGGCCAGGTTTCCCTTGCAACAATTTTGATAAATCTCCCCCTGTGTCTCCAGCAGATGATGAGACGAGGCGGTGGAGCACGGGAGGTGACGGGAGGGCCACCCGGGCACAAGAGGGTCACACGAAGAGAAAACTGATGAGACCCTGACAGCGGCCGTGGTAACAGACGCGGGTAACTAGGTAGCCACCATGACAGGTAATGGACACTGGTAACTATGGAGCCGCCATGACAGGTAATGGACACTGGTAACTATGGAGCCGCCATGACAGGTAACGGACTCTGGTAACTATGGAGCCGCCATGACAGGTAATGGACACTGGTAACTATGGAGCCGCCATGACAGGTAACGGACTCTGGTAACTATGGAGCCGCCATGACAGGTAACGGACTCTGGTAACTATGGAGCCGCCTTGACAGGTAACGGACGCGGGTAACTATGGAGCCGCCATGACAGGTAACGGACTGTGGTAACTATGGAGCCGCCATGACAGGTAATGGACACTGGTAACTATGGAGCCGCCATGACAGGTAACGGACTCTGGTAACTATGGAGCCGCCATGACAGGTAACGGACTCTGGTTAACTATGGAGCCGCCATGACAGGTAATGGACACTGGTAACTAGGTTAGCCGCCATGAACAGGTAATGGACACTGGTAACTAGGTAGCCGCCATGACAGGTAACGGACTCTGGTAACTATGGAGTCGCCATGACAGGTAACGGACCTGGTACTTGAGCCCATGAGGTAATGGACCTATGGAGCCGCCATGACAGGTAATGGACACTGGTAACTATGGAGCCGCCATGACAGGTAACGGACACTCTGGTAACTATGGAGCCGCCATGACAGGTAACGGACTCTGGTAACTATGGAGCCGCCATGACAGGTAACGGACTCTGTAACTATGGAGCCGCCATGACAGGTAACGGACTCTGGTAACTAGGTAAGCCACCATGACAGGTAATGGACACTGGTAACTATGGAGCCCCATGACAGGTAATGGACATTGGTAACTATGGAGCCGCCATGACAGGTAATGGACACTGGTAACTATGGAGCCGCCATGACAGGTAACGGACTCTGGTAACTATGGAGCCGCCATGACAGGTAACGGACTCTGGTAACTATGGAGCCGCCATGACAGGTAATGGACACTGGTAACTATGGAGCCGCCATGACAGGTAACGACTCTGAACTATGGAGCCGCCATGACAGGTAACGGACTCTGGAACTATGGAGCCGCCATGACAGGTAACGGACGCGGGTAACTATGGACCGCCATGAACAGGTAACGGACTCTGTAACTATTGAGCCGCCAATGACAGGTAACGGACTCTGGTAACTATGGAGCCGCCATGACAGGTAACGGACTCTGGTAACTATGGAGCCGCCATGACGGTAACGGACTCTGGTAACTAGCAGCTGGTATGCCCCATGACAGGTAATGGACACTGGTAACTAGGTAGCCGCCATGACAGGTAACGGACTCTGGTAACTATGGAGCCGCCATGACGGTAACGGACAACTATGTGACAGGTAACAACTATGGAGCCGCCATGACAGGTAACGGACACTGGTAATTAGGTAGCCGCCATGACAGGTAACGGACTCTGGTAACTATGGAGCCGCCATGACAGGTAACGGACTCTGGTAACTATGGAGCCGCCATGACAGGTAATGGACACTGGTAACTAGGTAGCCGCCATGACAGGTAACGGACTCTGGTAACTATGGAGGACTGTTGACAGGTAACACTGAACTGGTAGCGATGTAAACAACTATGGAGCATGTGATGGCGATAACACCACAGATGATGGCGGTGTCTGCAGTGACAATCATGTTACGTTTCATCTTGTTTATCGCCCAGCAACCCAAATCTTTGACCCCGCGATTCCCGCTATCGTAAATACATCTACAGCCGCAGACGTGACGAAACAAGGGGAGTTTGCAGCCTGCAGTCCGCGCTGTTCAGACTAGAAACACTGTAGCGAACCCTACCCTGTGAGAAGTATCAGGTCAGACTTTCAGCTTCTCGATGTCATGAGGATCCTGAAAATAATAGGGAACTTAAAGGCATACCAGAGGGGGCCCCATGCTGAAAACCAGACTGGGGCCCCTTCCTTGGACTCCAGCACCTTCATGAGCTGCAGGGCCCCTCATACCTTGTGTGGCCCTTATGTTGGATCTGACCCCTAGCACCCCCCCCTCCGCTACACATGGCACGTGGTCAGACCTCCCATGGGGTAGGGGCATGGTCACAGTCTGAGCTGTGGCCCCTTCACCTGTATGGGGCCCCACGACTTGTATGGAGTCACCACCCCCCCTACCGCCTGGCCTATGGTGCAGCCTCCGATCCCGGGATATCAGGACGTTGTGTGACTTGGAAGCTGCTGAGGCTGCACCACTGACACCCTGGACGGGGCCCAAAACTAACAACCAAAAATTCCAGAGCTGCCAAAGAAGGAGGGGGACGCCCAAGAGTGGGGGGCAATGACAAACGACCCCGACCCTGACATGTGACACCAGCGACTCCACATTCTCCAGTCACAACCACAATTCTGTTCTCTGGTATCACAAGCTCAAGGTTTGTTACAATTGTATCTTTGAGATGATACAGACAGATACATATAACCTGCACTGATACATTGTAACAAACTATCAGGACAGGGGAGAGTCTTGTGCTGCTGCTGTGTTTACCTCACAGAGGATTGTCCACAGTGACACATTGTAACAAACCCTCAGCTGTGAGCAGTGCACACCGGACTCTTGCCTTGGCGGAACTGCACCATGGTGATTCGGCAGGTGGGTGGGAAATGTAGTTTTGGAACAGCTGGAGAGCCACAGGTTGTCGATAGATGGATTAGACTCTATTCACATCATGCAGCATTATTTTTTGGGCCGGATAATGGAGCCCATTATAAGTTCTTTCCTATATATCATCTATTCAGATTCTGTGCAGACTCAGCTGCTGGTAATGCTGCATCTCTCCAGCAGGTGGCAGCGCCGGATACAGAACCTTTCCTCACCCCAGATAACTTGTAGCCAGGGTTCTACAAGGTGGGTACTTTGTACGAAGATGATGTCACCCGGGAACCTGCCGGGCTGCACTTATACATGTTAGTTAAAAAAAAGTGAAGTACAAGTGGTGACCAACAACTACAGGTGCGGCCCGGCTAATATGGTAAGCCACATATAGATCCACTGCTGGGAACACATTGTGTATGGGCAGCCAAATGGTGAATGGGCCGGAGGTCTGATTGGCTTGACATATTCACATATAAACATCCAGTACAGGCGTGAGCTATACACAGGGTATGGCTCCACCTGGTGTTCAGTTACTTACATAGTATGGCACCACCTGGTGTTCAGTTACTTACATAGTATGGCACCACCTGGTGTTCAGTTACTTACATAGTATGGCACCACCTGGTGTTCAGTTACTTACATAGTATGGCTCCCCCTGGTGTTCAGTTACTTACATAGTATGGCACCACCTGGTGTTCAGTTACTTACATAGTATGGCACCACCTGGTGTTCAGTTACTTACATAGTATGGCACCACCTGGTGATCAGTTACTTACATAGTATGGCACCACCTGGTGTTCAGTTACTTACATAGTATGGCTCTACCTAGTGTTCAGTTACTTACATAGTATGGCTCCCCCTGGTGTTCAGTTACATACATAGTATGGCTCCACCTGGTGATCAGTAACTTACATAGTATGGCTCCACCTGGTGATCAGTTAACTTACATAGTATGGCTCCCCCTGGTGTTCAGTTACATACATAGTATGGCGCCACCTGGTGTTCAGTTATATACATAGTATGGCTCACCTGGTGATCAGTTACTTACATAGTATGGCTCCCCTGGTGTTTAGTTACTTACATAGTATGGCTCCCTCTTGTGTTCAGTTACTTACATAGTATGGCTCCACCTGGTGATCAGTTACTTACATAGTATGGCTCCACCTGGTGATCAGTTACTTACATAGTATGGCTCCACCTGATGTTCAGTTACTTACATAGTATGGCTCCCCCTGGTGTTTCAGTTACTTACATAGTATGGCTCCCCTGGTGTTTAGTTACTTACATAGTATGGCTCCCTCTTGTGTTCAGTTACTTACATAGTATGGCTCCACCTGTGTTCAGTTACTTACATAGTATGGCTCCACCTGGTGGTCAGTTACTTACATAATATGGCTCCACTTGGTGGTCAGTTACTTACATAGTATGGCTCCACATGATGTTCAGTTACTTACATAGTATGGCTCCCCCTGGTGTTTTCAGTTACCTTACATAGTATGGCTCCACCTGGTGTTCAGTTACTTACATAGTATGGCTCCACCTGGTGGTCAGTTACTTACATAATATGGCTCCACTTGGTGTTCAGTTACTTACATAGTATGGCTCCACCTGATGTTCAGTTACTTACATAGTATGGCTCCCCTGGTGTTCAGTTACTTACATAGTATGGCTCCCCCGGTGTTTAGTTACTTACATAGTATGGCTCCCTCTTGTGTTCAGTTACTTACATAGTATGGCTCCACCTGGTGATCAGTTACTTACATAGTATGGCTCCACCTGGTGATCAGTTACTTACATAGTATGCCCCCTGGTGTTCAGTTACTTACATAGTATGGCGCCACCTGGTGTTCAGTTATATACATAGTATGGCTCCACCTGGTGATCAGTTACTTACATAGTATGGCTCCCCCTGGTGTTTAGTTACTTACATAGTATGGCTCCCTCTTGTGTTCAGTTACTTACATAGTATGGCTCCACCTGGTGATCAGTTACTTACATAGTATGGCTCCACCTGGTGATCAGTTACTTACATAGTATGGCTCCACCTGATGTTCAGTTACTTACATAGTATGGCTCCCCCTGGTGTTCAGTTACTTACATAGTATGGCTCCCCCTGGTGTTTAGTTACTTACATAGTATGGCTCCCTCTTGTGTTCAGTTACTTACATAGTATGGCTTCCACCTGGTGTTCAGTTACTTACATAGTATGGCTCCACCTGGTGGTCAGTTACTTACATAATATGGCTCCACTTGGTGGTCAGTTACTTACATAGTATGGCTCCACCTGATGTTCAGTTACTTACATAGTATGGCTCCCCCTGGTGTTCAGTTACTTACATAGTATGGCTCCACCTGGTGGTCAGTTACTTACATAATATGGCTCCACTTGGTGGTCAGTTACTTACATAGTATGGCTCCACCTGATGTTCAGTTACTTACATAGTATGGCTCCCCCTGGTGTTCAGTTACTTACATAGTATGGCTCCCCCTGGTGTTTAGTTACTTACATAGTATGGCTCCACCTGGTGTTCAGTTACTTACATAGTATGGCTCCACCTGGTGGTCAGTTACTTACATAATATGGCTCCACTTGGTGTTCAGTTACTTACATAGTATGGCTCCACCTGATGTTCAGTTACTTACATAGTATGGCTCCCCCTGGTGTTCAGTTACTTACATAGTATGGCTCCCCCTGGTGTTTAGTTACTTACATAGTATGGCTCCCTCTTGTGTTCAGTTACTTACATAGTATGGCTCCACCTGGTGATCAGTTACTTACATAGTATGGCTCCACCTGATGATCAGTTACTTACATAGTATGGCTCCCCCTGGTGTTCAGTTACTTACATAGTATGGCGCCACCTGGTGTTCAGTTATATACATAGTATGGCTCCACCTGGTGATCAGTTACTTACATAGTATGGCTCCCCCTGGTGTTTAGTTACTTACATAGTATGGCTCCTCTTGTGTTCAGTTACTTACATAGTATGGCTCCACCTGGTGATCAGTTACTTACATAGTATGGCTCCACCTGGTGATCAGTTACTTACATAGTATGGGCTCCACCTGATGTTCAGTTACTTACATAGTATGGCTCCCCCTGGTGTTCAGTTACTTACATAGTATGGCTCCCCCTGGTGTTTAGTTACTTACATAGTATGGCTCCCTCTTGTGTTCAGTTACTTACATAGTATGGCTCCACCTGGTGTTCAGTTACTTACATAGTATGGCTCCACCTGGTGGTCAGTTACTTACATAATATGGCTCCACTTGGTGGTCAGTTACTTACATAGTATGGCTCCACCTGATGTTCAGTTACTTACATAGTATGGCTCCCCTGGTGTTCAGTTACTTACATAGTATGGCTCCCCCTGGTGTTTAGTTACTTACATAGTATGGCTCCCTCTTGTGTTCAGTTACTTACATAGTATGGCTCCACCTGGTGATCAGTTACTTACATAGTATGGCTCCACCTGGTGATCAGTTACTTACATAGTATGGCTCCCCCCTGGTGTTCAGTTACATACATAGTAATGGCGCCACCTGGTGTTCAGTTATATACATAGTATGGCTCCACCTGGTGATCAGTTTACTTACATAGTATGGCTCCCCCTGGTGTTTTAGTTACTTACATAGTATGGCTCCCTCTTGTGTTCAGTTACTTACATAGTAATGGCTCCACCTGGTGATCAGTTACTTACATAGTATGGCTCCACCTGGTGATCAGTTACTTACATAGTATGGCTCCACCTGATGTTCAGTTACTTACATAGTATGGCTCCCCCTGGTGTTCAGTTACTTACATAGTAATGGCTCCCCCTGGTGTTTAGTTACTTACATAGTATGGCTCCCTCTTGTTTTCAGTTACTTACATAGTATGGCTCCACCTGGTGTTCAGTTACTTACATAGTATGGCTCCACCTGGTGGTCAGTTACTTACATAATATGGCTCCACTTGGTGGTCAGTTACTTACATAGTATGGCTCCACCTGATGTTCAGTTACTTACATAGTATGGCTCCCCCTGGTGTTTAGTTACTTACATAGTATGGCTCCCTCTTGTGTTCAGTTACTTACATAGTATGGCTCCACCTGGTGATCAGTTACTTACATAGTATGGCTCCACCTGGTGATCAGTTACTTACATAGTATGGCTCCACCTGGTGTTCAGTTACTTACATAGTATATTTCCACCTAGTGATTAGTTACTTACATAGTATGGCTCCACCTGATGTTCAGTTACTTACATAGTATGGCTCCACCTGGTGATCAGTTACATAGTATATTTCCACCTAGTGATTAGTTACTTACATAGTATGGCTCCATCTGGTGGTCAGTTACTTACATAGTATGGCTCCACCTGGTGATCAGTTACTTACATAGTATGGCTCCACCTGGTGATCAGTTACATAGTATATTTCCACCTAGTGATTAGTTACTTACATAGTATGGCTCCACCTGGTGTTCAGTTACTTACATAGTATGGCTCCACCTGGTGATCAGTTACATAGTATATTTCCACCTAGTGATTAGTTACTTACATAGTATGGCTCCACCTGGTGTTCAGTTACTTACATAGTATGGCTCCACCTGGTGTTCAGTTACTTACATAGTATATTTCCACCTAGTGATTAGTGACTTACATAGTATGGCTCCACCTGGTGTTCAGTTACTTACATAGTATGGCTCCACCTGGTGATCAGTTACTTACATAGTATGGCTCCACCTGGTGATCAGTTACTTACATAGTATGGCTCCCCCTGGTGATCAGTTACTTACATAGTATGGCTCCACCTGGTGATCAGTTATATACATAGTATGGCTCCCCCTGGTGATCAGTTACTTACATAGTATGGCTCCACCTGGTGATCAGTTACTTACATAGTATGGCTCCACCTGGTGATCAGTTACTTACATAGTATGGCTCCACCTGGTGATCAGTTACTTACATAGTATGGCTCCACCTGGTGATCAGTTACATAGTATGGCTCCACCTGGTGTTCTAGTGTATAGTAAGTGAACATCCACCTCCTGAGTTCTCATCTGCAGGACAGAAATGCTTAGTCATCTGGAGGACACACAGGCTCAGTTATTTGGGGGACACACATGTTCAGCGACTCTCACCACAGCCAGGTCTTTACAGTCATCCTCTGCATAGGGCAGCAAATAGAAATAGATGAGAGGACATTTTCTACAGAGGATGTAACAAGATATATGGTCAGCTGCCAGAGGAGGGAGGAGGCTGATTCTGTCCAGAGCCACACACAGCAGCACAAGGAGACACATGGAAGCAAAAAACGATGAAAGCTGATTTTCTGAGTAGAATTTCAGGACTTCTGGTGTGAGAATAATTCCCAGATACCCCTGTAACGTCCAGTGCTGGAGCGAGGACTCACCGGAGCAAGAATCCAATACAGGAAGCCCCATGGAGCCCCATAATGCACTGCAGTCCTCTCCTACCTGGACCTGGAACTTTCATCCTGATCTTCTTGCTCTTTGAGTAGAATTCCATAGTATCAGTGAAGACTGACATTTACACTGGCTGAGCAGTCGAGGATGTGCGGAGAGCTGGGTGATGACATCATCATATTGCGGTTGTATGTAGATGAGGTCGCTCAGGATATAATGAGATATGGCGGTACGTGAGGTGCACACACGAGACACCGGGTCTGTGGCGGCTCTGGGATATTAAGAGCCTTGTATTTCTGACACCTGCGCTGTACGACCGCGTCCCTTAATCCCGGAAAATGAGGCGACAGCGCTGACGAGCGGCCTCATTACCTCTGAGGATCCAGGTAGATTCCGTAATCGCTGCAGAATCCCGGAGAACCCTGCGCATTACTGGATATAATTCCTCCAGCGTCCGAGCGTCAAACAGCGCGATAAGCTGAGGAGCTTAGCACCACTTACCGCCACTGACCCATAATCCTCCGGGGCTGCGTATCTCCTGATTGACAACCCAGATTGTTTCCTGCCTGGTTGAAGCTCATAACTCGGGTGTCCAAACAACAGGCTACCATTACAACTGCTGCAGAGGTTGTCAGTTGTCACCCAGCTTTATCTGACTACTGATGACTTGTGTGAATGCCCATGAGTGGGCGGGGTCTTGCTGGTGTGATGTCAGAGCTATGCGGCGCCTCCTCCCCTCTCACAGCATGCTGTGTCACAGATAGGTGGAGAGCTCCGGCTGCAGCATCCCCCTCCTCCTCCTCTTACCTCTCCTCTCCTCTCCTCTGTGTCTTCAATGTTACTGCAGTGACTCTGACAACAGCACAAATTGGAAAGTGGTTGTCACCGATGATGTACTGTGCTTTCTGGGGTCAATGCCCAAATTGGGCGGAGACGTCGTGTGATAAGTCATGTGATCAGCGAGTTCTGCAGTCACCGGGAGAACAGAAGAAGTATACACACCGGGTGTGAATACTTACAGCATACACCCTGGGGCTAGAGGCTCATTTCTGAGTCATGTGAAGGGTTAATAACAGCTTCTCCGTTCAGCCCATGAGGGGTTAATGCGCCGTCATTGTCGCTGCGCTCTATGCTTCCGGTAAATGGCGAGGAGATGCCGGTCCTGCCGTGTTTATTTTGGAAGTGACCGGATTACTAATTACTTCAGATCGGAGCAGCTGCCGCCAAATCTCACACCTCCAATAAAAAAAACATCACGTCCTCCGCCAAACGAGCGGGAAATGAGGCGATTTACGAGCGTCTAACGGCCAAAATCAATGTCTTACACCAAACACCTCACCAGTCACCAGAGCTATAGGTGCCCCTGTCCTACAGACCGGGCACAGCCCTGCCACCAGAGCTATAGGTGCCCCTGCCCTACAGACCGCGGCCACAGCCTGCACCAGAGCTATAGGTGCTCCTACCTACAGGGCACACCCACCAGAGCATAGCTCCTACCCTACAGACCGGGGCACAGCCCTGCACCAGAGCTATAGGTGCTCCTACCCTACAGACCGGGCACAGCCCTGCACCAGAGCTATAGGTGCTCCTACCCTACAGACTGGGCACAGCCCTGCACCAGAGCTATAGGTGCTCCTACCTACAGACCGGGCACAGCCCTGCACCAGAAGCTATAGGTGCTCCTACCCTACAGACCGGCACAGCCCTGCACCAGAGCTATAGGTGCTCCTACCTCCCTACAGACCGGGCAGCAGCCTGCACCAGAGCTATAGGTGCTCCTACCCTACAGACCAGGCACAGCCCTGGCACCAGAGCTATAGGTGCCCTACCCTACAGACGGGCACAGCCCTGCACCAGAGCTATAGGTGCTCCTACCCTACAGACCGGGCACAGCCCTGGCACCAGAGCTATAGGTGCCCCTACCCTACAGACCGGGCACAGCTCTGCACCAGAGCTATAGGTGCTCCTACCCTACAGACCGGGCACAGCCCTGCACCAGAGCTATAGGTGCTCCTACCCTACAGACCGGGCACAGCCCTGCACCAGAGCTATAGGTGCTCACCCTACAGACCGGCACCAGCCCTGCACCAGAGCTATAGGTGCTCCTACCCTACAGACGCGGGCACAGCCCTGCACCAGAGCTATAGGTGCTCCTACCCTACAGACCGGGCACAGCCCTGCACCAGAGCTATAGGTGCTCCTACCCTACAGTCGGCACAGCCCTGCACCAGAGCTATAGGTGCCCCTGTCCTACAGACCGGGCACAGCCCTGCTGCACCAGAGCTATAGGTGCTCCTACCTACAGACCGGGCCCCAGCCCTGCACCAGAGCTATAGGTGCCCCTGTCCCTACAGACCGGGCCCCAGCCCTGCACCAGAGCTATAGGTGCCCCTGTCCTACAGACCGGGCCACAGCCCTGCACCAGAGCTATAGGTGCTCCTACCCTACAGACCGGGCACAGCCTGCACCAGAGCTATAGGTGCTCCTACCCTACAGACCGGGCAGCAGCCCTGCACCAGAGCTATAGGTGCTCCTACCCTACAGACCACAAGCCCAGCCACCAGACCGCTGCACCAGAGCTATAGGTGCCTGTCCTACAGACCGGGCCCCAGCCCTGCACCAGAGCTATAGGTGCTCCTACCCTACAGACCGGGCACAGCCCTGCACCAGAGCTATAGGTGCTCCTACCCTACAGACCGGGCCCCAGCCCTGCACCAGAGCTATAGGTGCCCCTGTCCTACAGACCGGGCCAGCCCTGCACCAGAGCTATAGGTGCTCCTACCCTACAGACCGGGCCCCAGCCCTGCACCAGAGCTATAGTGCCTTCCTACCCTAACCAGGAGCCTGACAGCCCTGCCAGAGCTATAGGTGCCCTGTCCTACAGACCGGGCACAGCCCTGCACCAGAGCTATAGGTGCTCCTACCCTACAGACCGGGCACAGCCCTGCACCAGAGCTATAGGTGCCCCTACCCTACAGACCGGGCTCAGCCCTGCACCAGAGCTATAGGTGCCCTACCCTACAGACCGGGCACAACCCTGCACCAGATCTATAGGTTCCACTACTGTATCCCCCACCCGGCGGCCTCCATTCTCTTTGTTTGGACCTGGATCTGGAGATGAGACTTTCCTTCATGAAAGAAGTGAATAAAAATGACTCAAAATAAAAGAATTTAGTAAATATGTAATCTGGGATTATTGTGGGATCTAGAACCTTCTAGAACCCTCCCCCCATGAAGAGACCCTTTCTATGGCCTCCAGTGGAGGTGAGGCCGCTGCCAGCAGCACCAGGTTCTGTTTGTTTAGTGTGGTTTTCCGTGGGCCTGGATCTGAGACTGTAACGCGGCCGCGCTGGCTGCGCCCCAACATTTCACCTTGTAAAGCTTCGGTCGTGACTTGAAACGCGCTGCTCAATGATTGCTGCCGGAGACCCCCATTAATAGAGAGAAATCCCTCCCCCCTCCGTGTAATTAACGTCACAGCGTCCTCTAATCTCGCTGCCCCGTCGCTCTCTTTATGAGGTGCGCCCCAGAGCCAGTGTAAATCCAGTCCTATCAAAGGGGTCAGTGTTCTCCTGAGAGGCGCGAGGCCCCCGCGCTCTCCACCTCTGCTCCACCACTGATTTATACTATTTTTAACTTTCGGTCTATTTTATGGTCAATGAATTTTTTTGGTTTAATATTTTACAGTCAATTAATTTGTTGAGAAGGCGCGACCCAGAACAGAGGCCTCTGCCGCAGGGCTGCGGGGACAGGGACTACTAGCGGTATTTCCAGGTTATCAGGTGTATTTAAGTGTGAGACAAGCATCGCCTCATTCTGGGGACTTGTAATTAAAGGGGATGTCCAGCATTGAGAACCCCTGCTTAAAGACAGTTCCCTGGGGATGAACTTATTGCTTGACCTCTGTTCTGTGCCCTGACTGCTCCTTATCTCCTCCCTGACTGCTCCTCATCTCCTCCTCCTGTCCTTTCCCTGGTTGACCTACATCTCCTCTTCCCTTGCTGATCCACATGTTATCCCCTGTCCTCCTCCCAGGCTGTTCCTCATCTCTTCCTCCTGTCCTCCTTCCAGGCTGTTCCTCATCTCTTCCTCCTGTCCTCCTTCCAGGCTGTTCCTCGTCTCCTCCCCCTGTACCCTTCCTGGCTGCCCTTATCTGCTCCTCCTATTCTTCATCTCCTCTCGCTTATTCACATTTTCTCCCATGTCCTCCTCCCAGGCTGTTCCTCATCTCTTCCTCCTGTCCTCCTCCCAGGCTGTTCCTCATCTCTTCCTCCTGTCCTCCTTCCAGACTGTTCCTCATCTCTTCCTCCTGTCCACTCCCTGGGCATTCCTTATCTCTTCCTTCTGTCCTCCGTCCAGACTGTTCCTCTTTTCCTACTCCTATCCCCTCCCTGGCCATTTCTCATCTCTTCTACCTGTCCTTCTCCCATACTGTTCCTCATCTCCTCCTCATTTGCTGTTCCTCATCTACCCCACCCGTCCTTCTCCCAGACTGTTCCTCATCTCCTCCTGTCCCTTCCCTGGCTGCTCCTCATCTCCTGCTCCTGTCTTGGGTGTCCCTTATCTCCTCCTCCTTGGTGCTTTCCTCAGTTACTGCTCCTGGATTGCTCCTCCACCACTCCCTGGCCCCGCCTCCCTCCCCGCCCACGAGGAGCTTTGTGTCTCCCAGCACTGATTGTGGCTCCTGCATCCTCATGTTCTGGAGCATAAGATGAAACATAATTTACTGTTATTTGACTTTTTATGTGGATGTAACTTGGAAACAATATGAAAAGTAAAGATGGAAGCGCGGCCCTCTGCCCGCCACCGCGCTGCCCTCCGTTCCTCACCGTCAGTGCTGGGGATGGGGTTCAGTTTGATAATACTATGATTGTATTCCACATGCTGCTTTCTTCCTGTAAGTTTGTGCCCCCCCCCCTTCACATTTTGCTAATTTCCAGGTTAAATTTCTTCTCAGGATTCTGATAAAGGTCGAGGTCAAATTAGTGAAATGACAAATTTCGTCCGCCATGTCTGAGAATCGCGGGTCCGCTAATTACCAGGGGTCATCGCTCCCCAGTAAGACTCATGAATGGAACCTTCTTTCAGATGTTATTTTAATGGACTTGGAGCCTTGGCTTATAAAATTACCAACCCCCGGGGGATCTCGCGGCGGCCGAGCGCTAATGGCGTCTGTTTACATCTCACATTAAATCATTTTCAAGATTTTCCTTCAATTTCACAGAAACCGGCGTCAAATTCTTCACCAAATGCGCGGCTTACACGCCGGATTATGAGTGAGGAAGTGAAAATCCCGCATGAGCGACCTGAGCGGATAATTCCCACATAAACCTGCGCAGAGACCTGCCGGATTTACTCCGGTTACTGTCCGGTCTGCACCGAAACCAGCGAGGTCTCAAGACGTTTCTACTGCAAATAAGCATGCAGAGTGTCCTGTCACTTATGAGGGTTATACTCCAGTCACATCCCAGAGCTGCAGCCACTGTTCTGCTGTTACGTCATGTCTTATGCTACAGTCACACCCAGAGCTGCAGCCACTGTTCTGCTGTTATGTCATGTCTTATACTCCAGTCACACCCAGAGCTGCATCCACTGTTCTGCTGTTACGTCATGTCTTATACTCCAGTCACACCCAGAGCTGCATCCACTGTTCTGCTGTTACGTCATGTCTTATACTCCAGTCACATCCAGAGCTGCATCCACTGTTCTGCTGTTACGTCATGTCTTATACTCCAGTCACATCCAGAGCTGCAGCCACTGTTCTGCTGTTACGTCATGTCTTATACTCCAGTCACATCCAGAGCTGCATCCACTGTTCTGCTGTTACGTCATGTCTTATACTACAGTCACATCCAGAGCTGCAGCCACTGTTCTGCTGTTACGTCATGTCTTATACTCCAGTCACATCTAGAGCTGCAGCCACTGTTCTGCTGTTACGTCATGTCTTATACTCCAGTCACATCCAGAGCTGCAGCCACTGTTCTGCTGTTACGTCATGTCTTATACTCCAGTCAAATCCAGAGCTGCAGCCATTGTTCTGCTGTTACGTCATGTCTTATACTCCAGTCACATCCAGAGCTGCAGCCACTGTTCTGCTGTTACGTCATGTCTTATACTCCAGTCACACCCAGAGCTGCAGCCATTGTTCTGCTGTTACGTCATGTCTTATACTCCAGTCACATCCAGAGCTGCAGCCACTGTTCTGCTGTTACGTCATGTCTTTTAATCCAGTCACATCCAGAGCTGCAGCCTCTGTACAATACGATGTGCGATACAATATGATATGACTGCAGCTCTGGTTGTGACTGGAGAATTGTCAGAATGGATTGTTATGGAACTACAACTCCCAGCATACTCTGATTAAGAGGAAACAAAATCTGTTGTCATGACTCCAGAGAATGATACAATGTTTACCCATGATAGGGCTGATAGTTATTATTTCTCCTCCTCCTGGTGATACTTTGTATCTCCTGTCAGGTTCTCGCGATCAGCGTCTCATCGCCGCCGCCTCTCTCCTGATTGCGCAGGAATCTTATAAACGAGCAATTTTTAATGATTCTAATTATTACGAAGTGTAAACCTCATTTTCATTCCTATGAGTGACGTCCGTGCCCCTCCACATCTGGAAGTGATTGCACACGTTGGGGGTTGTGCTCTGGGGCGCAGGCACTACTATCTGTTCCCTGGACCCCGGCCAGGCTCATTAGCACAATTGAGTGGACGTGTAATGAAGGAATCCTGCCCCCCGCCTCTCCTGAGGGCTGCGCAGGTTGTTGCAGGACTTGGGCCTCTTCCCAGTATTTGTCAGCCAGTTTCCTGAGCTTGCTGACAGAGCCGTCTGGGTCGGCCATGGCTCACATTCCAAGAAGTCTTTGCTCCAAGTCAGCTTCTCGGGCCCAATTTCAAACAAACACAGACAGACCACCACAATCCTGCGCTCGCCGTGGGACTGGCACCACGTGCCTCCTTCATATTAAACAGAAATCACTTGTGGCCAGATGTGGGCGGCAGACAATGTGCAGAGGTCGACAGCGCCACCGACGCCAACAATTGCAGCCTGACCAGTCACATGGTGAATTGTGAGGAGCAGGTCATGTGATCTCTACGCGAGGGACATTTTACAGAAAATGGGCCCTTAAGCAACAAGCAAATAAGTGCCCCAATCACTTTTACATAGCTATTCTGAAAGACACAATATCTAAATAATACAGCCATACAGTGTTCTAATAATACTACCATATGGTGGCCTAATAATACTACTATATATAATCCTAATATACTACCATACAGAGTCTAAGTAATACTACCATATAAATTCTTAATACTGCTACCATATAGTGTCCCAATTATACTACCATATGGAATCCTAATAATACTACCATACAGTGTCTAAATAATACTACCATATAGAATCCTAATAATACTACTACCATATAGTGTCTAAATAGAACTATCATATGGTGGCCTAATAATGCTGCTACCATATAGTGTCTCAATTATACTACCACATAACACCTAAATAATACTACCATATAGTATCTGCATAGAACTCCTATATAGTGTCCTAATAATACTATTACCATATACCATATAGTGTCCAAATAATTCTACCACACAATATCTAACTAATACTACCATATAGAATCCTAATAATACTACCATACGCAGTCTAAATAGAACTACCATATGGTGGCCTAATAATACTATTACCATGCAGTGTCTAAATAATTCTATAATATAAGAAAATAATACTACCATATAATGTTATTTTAATAGTACCACCATATAGAATCCTAATAATACTACCATACAGTGTCCAAATAATTCCACCACATATTATCTAAATAATACTACCATATAGTATGAAAATAGAACTCCTACATAGTGTCCTAATAATACTATTAACCATATAAAGTCCTAATAATATTACCATATAGTGTCCTAATTATACTACCATATAATGTTATTCTAATAGTACTACCATATAGTGGCTTAATAATTCAGTCATATAATTTACGTTATTTTACCATATAATAACTAAATAATACTACCTTATACTGTTTTAATAATGCTACCAGTGTATAAAAAATACCATACAGTGTCTAAATAATAATACTGTGTAATGTCTAAATAATACTACCACATAATATACAAATACTACTACCATATAGTGTCCTAGTGTCAATTACAAACATGTTTTTGTCAGTTTTTGGCTTTGCCTTTTTCTGACATTTCTATAGTGCCCACCCCGCACTGGGCCGGGGGGTCCCTGCTGTGGATGTTACATTTGTACCTGAATTTTCCATAAGGTCTCTGGTTCTGCTGAGGTGCAGCGACTGGTTGTGTCCACCAGGTGGCGCTGTGTGCATTGACATCCAGTGGTGGGAGGTTGTGATGAGCCGGTAGTCAGGGCCTGGATATCACAGGGTGTCGGCTCCGCTTCTTCTGATCGGATTTTCCGCTTCACTCCTTATTTTATCATTATTTCATTTAACAACAAAACAAAACATGACAATTACGGATGAATATTGGGATATTTTTAACCCTTTTCGTGGCGTGGAGAGGGTTAACAGTCGGCTGATGTCAGCTGCAGGCGCTCCGGGCTGCAGAGTTGGCAGATCTGGTTATTGTAGAACAGAACAGGGATTGTCTCCGGCGAAATCGACTCCGCGCACAAGTGGTTCTAATCAACGGCCTGCACCCGGCGCTGGCGGCTCCGGCATCACTGTGCGGAAGGACAGGGACTGCTGGTCGTGTACAGGGACCCCCAAACCTCACCAACATGTAGAGCAGAGACCACTACAGCCTAGAGCAGAGACCCCCAAACCTACTGCACTGACACCCCAAATCTACAGCACTGACCCCCCAAATCTACAGCACCGGCCCCCTCAAACCTACAGCACTGAGTCCCCCAAATCTACAGTACTGACCCCCCAAATCTACAGTACTGACCCCCCAAACCTACAGCACTGACACCCCAAATCTACAGTACTGACCCCCCAAACCTACAGCACTGACCCCCCAAACCTACAGTACTGACCCCCCAAATCTACAGCACTGATCCCCCAAATCTACAGCACTGACCCCCCAAACCTACAGCACTGACAGGGGCGGACTGGGAACTTAAAGTGGCCCTGGAAAAAATACTAAAAGTGGCCCCATTTTGGGTCCAAATTGATGGAAGGCAGGGCCCAGTAATACCATATTGTGGCACATTATACCGCCCCAAACAGAGCCAAATACCACAGTCCATCACAAAATACATCCCCTAAAATTTCCACTTGCTGCAACTAGGAGGGCCCAGATGGCCCTGGGCATCGGCCCACCGGGAAATTTCCCTGTAATGTCTATGGCCAGTCCGCCCTGAGCACTGACCTCCTAAATCTACAGCACTGATCCCCCAAATCTACAGCACTGACCCCCCCAAATCTACAGCACTGACCCCCCCAAACCTAAAGCCAAGAGCAGAGACCCCCAAACCTATGGCTCTGACCCCCCAAACCTACAGCACTGACCCCCCAAACCTACAGCACTGACCCCCCAAACCTACAGCACTGGCTCCTAAATCTACAGCACTGACCCCCCCAAACCTCACCACATGTAGAGCATGGACCCCCAAACCTCACCACATGAGCAGAGACCACTACAGCCTAGAGCAGAGACCCCAAACCTACTGCACTGACCCCCAAACCTACAGTACTGACCCCCAAATCTACAGCAATGACCCTCCAAATCTACAGCACTGACCCCCCAAACCTACAGTACTGACCCCCCAAATCTACAGCACTGACCTCCCAAACCTACAGCACTGACCCCCCAAATCTACAGCACTGACCCCCAAATCTACAGCACTGACCCCCCAAACCTACAGTACTGACCCCCCAAATCTACAGCACTGACCCCCAAACCTATAGTACTGACCCCCCAAAATCTTCAGCACTGACCCCCTAAATCTACAGCAACTGACCTCCCAAATCTACAGCACTGACCCCCCAAATCTACAGCACTGACCCCCCCCCCCCAAACCTACAGCCAAGAGCAGAGACCCCCAAACCTATGACTCTGACCCCCAAACCTACAGCACTGACCCCCCAAACCTACAGCACTGACCCCCCAAACCTACAGCACTGGCCCCCTAAATCTACAGCACTGACCCCCCAAATCTACAGCACTGACCCCCCAAACCTACAGTACTGACCCCCCCAAATCTACAGCACTGACCTCCCAAACCTACAGCACTGACCCCCCAAATCTACAGCACTGACCCCCCAAACCTACAGCACTGACCCCCCAAACCTACAGCACTGGCCCCTAAATCTACAGCACTGACCCCCCAAACCTCACCACATGAGGCAGAGACCACTACAGCCTAGAGCAGAGACCCCCAAACCTACTGCACTGACCCCCCAAACCTACAGTACTGACCCCCAAATCTACAGCAATGACCCTCCAAATCTACAGCACTGACCCCCCAAACCTACAGTACTGACCCCCCAAATCTACAGCACTGACCTCCCAAACCTACAGCACTGACCCCCCAAATCTACAGCACTGACCCCCCAAACCTACAGCACTGACCCCCCAAACCTACAGCACTGGCCCCTAAATCTACAGCACTGACCCCCCAAATCTACAGCACTGACCCCCCAAACCTACAGTACTGACCCCCCAAATCTACAGCACTGACCTCCCAAACCTACAGCACTGACCCCCCAAATCTACAGCACTGACCCCCCAAACCTACAGCACTGACCCCGCCCAAACCTACAGCACTGGCCCCTAAATCTACAGCACTGACCCCCCAAACCTCACCACATGAGCAGAGACCACTACAGCCTAGAGCAGAGACCCCCAAACCTACAGCAATGACCCCCCAAACCTACAGAAATGACCCCCCAAATCTACAGCACTGACCCCCCAAATCTACAGCACTGACCCTCCAAACCTACAGTACTGACCCCCCAAATCTACAGCACTGACCCCCCAAATCTACAGCACTGACCCCCCAAATCTACAGCACTGAGTCCCCCAAATCTACAGTACTGACCCCCCAAACCTACAGCACTGACCCCCCAAACCTATAGTACTGACCCCCCAAATCTTCAGCACTGACCCCCTAAATCTACAGCACTGACCCCCCAAATCTACAGCACTGACCCCCCAAATCTACAGCACTGACCCCCCCCCCAAACCTACAGCCAAGAGCAGAGACCCCCAAACCTATGGCTCTGACCCCCCAAACCTACAGCACTGACCCCCCCAAACCTACAGCACTGACCCCCCAAACCTACAGCACTGGCCCCTAAATCTACAGCACTGACACCCCCAAATCTACAGCACTGACCCCCCCCCCCCAAACCTCAGAATCAAAATTCAGTTTGTTTCTGGTTCGCTGAATTTTTCAAAAAGTTTTGTTTGGATCCAAATTGACTCAATTTTACCCAAACCAAAATTGCTCCAATTGCCCTGATATTTGTTCTGTATTTCTCTCCAGTCGTCTAGGACTCTAGGAATGTTTAGGTAAAGATGTTGTTTCTTTTTGTCAATTTTTTATTAATTTTTGCACTTTCTTGCAGTGAACAGCCCACATTTGCCACATATACAAGTTAGGGATGGCTTTTTGGGAGAAATAATGCCGGCTAGGAATCTTCGGCGGGGCTGAGCACATGCCATCAGCTCACCAAAGGCAGCAGACTCAACTAAGTGGTATGGCAGCGACTGCACTGCCAGCAACTTGGCCAGGTGGGAAGTAAATAGGTTATCTGACAGTAAAAGAGTGGCCCAGTGGCCCAAGGAGGTGGAGCAGGAGGAACGCTGTGACCCCAGGCTCCAGGGCACGGTGTCAGACTCCACATCATCCTGATGTGAATGAGAGAAGGAGTGAGACATCCAAGCCATCTAAACCTCTTTCACCTCACTGATAATGTTGACCCTTTCTGAAGCCAGCAGGGAGAACTGTGGCTACTACTTCTTATGGCAGGAAAGCTAGTGCTGCTACTACCCACATTCTGGCTCTGGGAGGGCAAGGCCTGGATCTTTCCTTTTGAACTCTTCTGTATTTCAAATATTTTATTATGAGGCCTAATAAAAAACAATATTCCTACATGAAAAGTCACTGGTTTGGTACACAGTCACCCAAATTATGGAACAGTTAGAGCAAAATTGCAAGTTCTTTTATTGTAATTTAAAGACAGAGGTGCAATTAAATGTCCTCCACCTTCTACAAACACAGTGAACACTGATATTGACAATTTACTTTGGGAATAATGCAGTAAGATTTCTGCCTACAGTGTTATTTGCGTTCACAATACTGGGTCAAAAAAGTAATTTCTTTAGTAAAAGACACACATGGCAAACTTGTAATGTGATAATGCATTGTCCTACCACCAATATAACAGTATAGGAAAGGCCAGTAATATTTCTGTCTATAGTGTAATTTATATTCACTGGTATAAAATAGAGTTATTGCTGTAGAATGCTTTTTCTATAATGCAACAAGTTCAATAACACAGATGTTATGCACTGAAAAACAAAAAGTGTAATTGCTCAGCAGCAGAATGCTATTGGGGTGCTGTGCTGGCAATAAGCTGATAAAAATAATCTGTAGAAACTCGAGGTTTTGAAAAAACAAAGAGCTGTCATTTGTAACACAGAACTGCTACAATGAGGTTCTGCAGCAGCCATACTATTAAACACTGACTCTGCCCCAGACCCTCACTCCCTCAGAGCTTTTCCTGATCAATGTCCCTAGTATTCTGCACGATTATTTCTTGTGTTCTGTCCCTCATTCACCGCCCGGCACAGAATGGCGTTCTGCTAGTGCACCTCCCTGCCTGCTGCACACTGATTGGCTAAGATACTGACAGACAGCCTGGATGAGCCAATCAGAACAAGCCCGCCCACTGCCTCCTAGGATCATGTGACCATCGTTCTTCTTCCTCTCTTGTGGTTTTTCCTGCTGACATGTGCAGTAAAATGGCGCTGTCCGCCATTTTACTGGATTCGTCTGGAGGGAAGCTGATGAAAAGCCTTGGGTTCATTTGACGGACACATTTCTGTGAAATTTGTAATGAGCCGGGTTCATTTCTATTCACTCAGTCCGATCAGGGCCGTAGACAGCTGGACTGAAGAGATGTGAGATAAGTGGTGGGAGGAAGACATTGTTGTATCTGTAGCTCTCATCTGCGGGGGAGGGGAGGATATTCATCAGTTGATGATGAGGGTGATTACTCCTGGTGTCCTGTGACTGACACTCCTTCCATTAGTCAGTGACGGGTTTAACATGTGAAGTGACCTGTCTGTGGACCATTGTCCTGTCCATAGCTCCATGCATTTCACACCAGGTGAGCTCCAGGTGACTGAGCTGCTTATCCGAACACTCAGCGGGGACAATAGCCGTCATCCGATCCTAAAACCATGAGGCTTTCACCAGTGAGGAAGAAAGGATCAGCACGGACGGGAAGAGAACAGAAATTCCTCAAGAAAAGATGAGACCTTTCAGACATTTACTGCAGAGAGCGCTGATCCGGTGACCAGGAAAAACAGTGCACTAATGACAGTACCCCACACATAAGAAGAGTGACAGAATCACTTACTGACCCTGAACTACATCCTGTATTATACTCCAGAGCTGCACTCACTATTCTGCTGGTGCAGTCACTGTGTACATACATTACTTATCCTGTATTATACTCCAGAGCTGCACTCACTATTCTGCTGGTGCAGTCACTGTGTACATACATTACTTATCCTGTACTGATCCTGAGTTACATCCTGTATTATACTCCAGAGCTACACTCACTATTCTGCTGGTGCAGTCACTGTGTACATACATTACTTATCCTGTACTGATCCTGAGTTATATCCTATATTATACTCCAGAGCTGCACTCACTATTCTGCTGGTGGAGTCACTGTGTACATACATTACTTATCCTGTACTGATCCTGAGTTACATCCTGTATTATACTCCAGAGCTGCACTCACTATTCTGCTGGTAATTATGTTTAGGGCATTTACTTCCTGTGTTCCCCGGGACTGATACATTGTAACAACCTGTAGTTGTGCTCTTGATGTGTTGAGCTCGCAGAGCATTGTCTCCACTGGATACAATTGTATCCATTTCTCATCTGACAGCAGGATGAGCGTGGGAAACATTCACTGACAGCAAGCATAGATCTAGGTGAGAAATTGAAGAAACATCTATGAGAAAGTTCTAGAAGTTTTAATTAATAAAGACATTCTGTTTTATGTGCCCCATTAATGGCTCCAGGCCCCCCTGACTGTACACAGCTCCGCTGCTGTGCCATGTGCCTCCGGCCTCTTCCCCTTCATCCCTCCATCGCTGGGAGATCTGGAGCCGCAATAATAAATATTAGAAGCTGCAATCTGCCCCGTCCAGGAGGATCCTAATTAGAAGCATATGAAGCCGCAGCCTCACCGATTCCTCCAGCGCAGCCGCCATACGCTGCGGCCGGCGGGGTGAGCCTGCTGTGGGCCAGGCAGCAGATGGGCAGGGCGTGGACCTCAGACAATGCTCGCTCTATATGTTCCCTGGGAATGCTTTCACTTCTTGACATATTTGCTCACAAGGAGCCCCCCCCCCCCCATATCCCCTCCCCCTCCTTGTGTCATCTTCATCATCCTCTACTGTCCCGCTGGAGACTTGTCGCTTCCTTTGATGCTGGTTTCTTATCTTCTCTGGAAATTCCCATTATTTTCCGTCTCAGTGATCGCAGAATTCATCCTGTCAATATATTTTATACTGCGACCGGTGAAACGACCTCGAATTACGGGATTGCGCCATTTCCTCAGGGTCCCCATAGGGAAGTATTACATGAAGTGAACCTAAAGGGGAATTACCTGAAAAGCAACTCCTCTGGACGGGGGATCAGCAATAATTCCACTCCTTTCCTTCCTGTAGATAGCGGATGGTTGGCAGTGTGTGGCAGTGCTCTGTGCTGTGGATAGCGGATGGTTGGCAGTGTGTGGCAATGCTCTGTGCTGTGGATAGCGGATGGTTGGCAGTGTGTGGCAGTGCTCTGTGCTGTGGATAGCAGATGGTTGGCAGTGTGTGGCAATGCTCTGTGCTGTGGATAGCATTAGTGACTTTACCACCATGCCGTGTGCCCATTATAATCTGTACTGCCATGCTGTGTGCCCATTAGTGACTATACCACCATGCTGTGTGCCCATTAGTGATTGTACCGCCACGCTGTGTGCCCATTAGAGTCAGTACCGCCATGTTGTGTTCTCATTAGAAACTGTACTGCCAAGCTGTATGCTCACTTATAGATTGTACTGCCATGGTGTGTGTCCATTAGTGACTGTACCTCCATACCATGTGCCCATTATAATCTGTACTGCCATGCTGTGTGGCCATTAGTGATTGTACCGCCACGCTGTGTAGAGTCAGTACCGCCATGTTGTGTGCCCATTAGAGTCAGTACTGCTATGATGTGTGCCGATTAGAGACTGTACTGCCAAGCTGTATGCTCACTTATAGATTGTACCGCCACGCTGTGTAGAGTCAGCACCGCCATGTTGTGTGCCCATTAGAGACTGTACTGCCAAGCTGTATGCTCACTTATAGATTGTACCGCCATGCCATGTGCCATGTATCACTCAAGCTTAATGTTTGTGACCATTACACTTGTTGCCCCAGTCGGGGTAACGTTATGGTAACGTTGAGCTCTGCTCCATTACTGGCCCATCCTCGGGGTGGGTACCATGTCAAGGGCCACAAACTGGCCCCTAAACTGGGGATCACTGGTCACAAAATCAATTATGCAGACTTTAATCTCTTCTTGTTTAAACTGGTTTCCCTCTCTTCCACTACAGACACTTTTACATAACTGACAACCAGATCAGCCGCCATATTGGTTGTCAGTTCTGCAGCGGATGGTGCGGTCACAACCAATATGGCGGCTGACCCTTCTGCTGCAGCTCATGAGTCTCCCTGGGGGGTCGCCAGTAATGGGGGCGCTGTGTGGGGGTCTATCAGACGCAGCCGATCAGCACTGGGAAGTGATTTCTTAGGAGATGAGAATTTCCCATTTCCTGGAGGATTTCTCTCAGTTCTGCCGACGCTTCACATGGGATAATTCATAGATGTGGGGGCAGGGGGGTCCCGTCCAGTCTGTGGCCCCTGTGCGCCCGGTCTAGCCTCCGTCAGGAAGTCGCCGTCAGACTTCTCACCCTTCTGCGGATTCCACTTCCTCTCCACTTATCGCACTGATTCTTCTGTCTGGACGCGGCTTCCTCTTGTGCCCGCGGCTGCCGCTGCTGATGGTTTCCTTATCCTGAGACCTCCGTCTTGGAATGGCGACCCCGCTTCCTACATGTCGGGGGATGCCGGTTACTGCCCTTGGATACCTGGAGGAGGTCCTCATAGTCATATAGCGCTGTGAACCTCCGGGGCGTTGTACATACCACATACGTAATGATGATGCCACCGCATTACAGACCACGGGGCCTTATGTCACTGAGATCAGGATATTTAGTGATCAGTGGGCGCTGTGTACTACAGGTGTGAGAACCCCAAAAATCACCAGCCCAGCACGTGTGTATATCCAATTAATTCTGCTTCTGGCAAAGCTGGCATACCCAATATGGCTGCCATCTCCCCTGGGGTTAGACATACAGCTCCATGCCCACTAGTCCTTTCTGCCCTTCTCCGGGAAAGCTGAGTGGGTCCGGTGTATTCATCCTCCTGTCCTGTGTTGTACAGCGCTATGGAATATGCTGACATCATATAAGTGACACTATTACATACTGGTGGGACGTACGCTGCCACAGATACATTCTCATCACTCCAAACATACATGTATCATGTTTAGGGGTCCTCGGCTCCCACTTTCACATAAATCCAGCTCATTGTTCTCAGGCGCGGCCTCAGGTCGAAGTTACAGCCCATTCAGGTCACTCCTTAAACTAGGAAGAAATTTGGCGTGAGTCCGGTGATGAGAGTAGTCAGGATTACTTCAGTACATTTACTGCATGCAGACGACTGGGGGCACAACACGGGCCATCGATGCATTTAACTTGTTGACACATTGTACTTTCAGTCAGTTACATTGTACCCTCAGCTTCACCTGGCACAATGGCACCTGCACCCCGTTACATTCACCTTCTGTATTGACCGTTCTCTTCTACCATGTTACATTGTATCTGTCACTGTCCTTTAATCTTGTTACATCAGGTCTTGTGTATCAAATATAATAAAAATGGTGAACGTCTCATTCTTCAGTTTTATAGTTATTGCCACATTGTATCCTCACCCTGCTACATTGTATCTTCACCCTGCTACATTGTATCTTCACCCTGCCACATTGTATCTTCACCCTGCTACATTGCATCTTCACTCTGCTACATTGTATCTTCACCCTACCACATTGTATCTTCACCCTGCTACATTGCATCTTCACTCTGCTACATTGTATCTTCACCTTCTTACATTGTATCTTCACCTTCTTACATTGTATCTTCACCCTCTTACATTGTATCTTCACCCTCTTACATTGTATCTTCATACTGCCACATTGTATCTTCACCCTCTTACATTGTATCTTCACCCTGCTACATTGTATCTTCACCCTCTTACATTGTATCTTCATACTGCCACATTGTATCTTCATACTGCCACATTGTATCTTCACCCTCTTACATTGTATCTTCACTCTGCTACATTGCATCTTCACTCTGCTACATTGTATCTTCACCCTCTTACATTGTATCTTCATACTGCCACATTGTATCTTCACCCTCTTACATTGTATCTTCACCTTCTTACATTGTATCTTCACCCTGCTACATTGTATCTTCACCCTCTTACATTGTATCTTCACCCTGCCACATTGTATCTTCACCCTCCTACATTGTATCTTCACCCTACCACATTGTATCTTCACCCTCTTACATTGTATCTTCACTCTGCTACATTGTATCTTCACTCTGCCACATTGTATCTTCACCCTCCTACATTGTATCTTCACCCTCTTACATTGTATCTTCACCCTCTTACATTGTATCGTCACCCTGCCACATTGTATCTTCACCCTCCTACATTGTATCTTCACCCTCTTACATTGTATCTTCACCCTCTTACATTGTATCTTCACTCTGCTACATTGTATCTTCACCCTCTTACATTGTATCTTTACCCTGCCACATTGTATCTTCACCCTGCAGTATTGAAACTTTAAAGGGGTCATCCGAAATCTAAAAGATCCCCCACCATGCCTGGGCCCCTCATACATTAACATTATACTGCACGCCCGTCACACCAAGCTCACATCTTTGTGTGTAAGGCTTCATTCACACGAGCGTATTGAAATCCATCAGTATTCTGGCTCTGGATTATGGACGGATTCCTGATCATACACCATCAGTATTCTCATCAGTATTGTGTCAGTATTTCTTCAGGATTTGCATGTTCTTTCCTCCCTTCTCCCGTGCTCTCGTATAGACTCTAATGTGCGTACTTGGAAAGAAATACACACAAAACTCGGACACGCTGCGGATTTCAAATACTGCTGGAAATTATACGTCCATGTGACTGGCTGAATACATTACATTAGCAGGGGATTCCGGAACATATAATCCAGCCCATATCCGTAATTACAAATACACTCGTGTGAAAGTTTTTACCTAGCGACACTGATACACCACATTGTATGTTCAGCTTGATACATTGTATCTTTATCCCACTACACTGTATTTCCTCTCTGCCCTCTCTACACCCATGTTGTTGCCCTCACCCGGCCACATTGCCCCATGTCACCCGCTGCGTTTCCCAGGTAATGGGCTGTAATAATAAGAACTGCTTTACTTCGGGGTTTATGGACTCGGGGCTCTTTTATTACATATACTGTGTGTGTATACCCCGTATAGTTATTTATATATGTTATAAAATCCTTCCAGCTGCGAGGCCTGCTGGGCCGGGATCTGAGAAGCATCTCACTCCTACAAGCCCAAGTCACCCTGCCCTGGATTAAGGTCTTAGTGTTTTATGGAAGTGAAAATAACTTTTTTCCATTTCTGTTAAATTTGCAATAAATTACGTCAGATTAATAAAGATTAACTGCGCAGAATCCATAAACAGAACTTCACTCACTGATGATGAAAGTGTTGCTGGAAGCCCCTCTGCTCTCTGCCCTGCACCAGTAACTGAGCGATCTGTAAAGTAGCTGCTCCTGATCTCAGCTCCCTCAGCACAAGAGGGTGACAGTCACTCAGCCCAGAAGCCTAAAGACATTTGAATATATAATCATCATATTGAATTTTATTTTTTCAAGAACTCCCCAAAAAATGTTATTCCATGTCCTGCTAGAAATGTACATGATGTAATCTGTAGTGAATGTCATTTTCTTACCAGTGTCTGTATTTGTGAGTTATATCTCCCTGATGCTTCTCATCTGTGTCATGTGACCAGGAATCAGACTCACCAGATAACACAGCATCTTATGTGTGGACAGGAAGTCTATTTCTCTGTGTATTCCTATGGGAGCCTCACTCTGAGTCTCATAGGAATGAATAGAGCAGTAACTGGCTTCCTGTCCTGGGTCAGTTGGAGGTCAGGGAGTTGGTCACATGACCCAGCTACAATTAGAAGAGAGGGGATAACTCACAAATACAGTCTCTGATGAGAAGATGACATTCACTACAGATTATATCATGCACCTTTCTAACAGGTCAGAGAATAAATTTTTTTGCGGGAGTTCTACTTTAATCATGGCATTACTTTTCATCTCTTTGTCCTTGAATTCCTCACTATTGTCAAGATCTCTGCTTGCTGTCATTGAAAGGAAACATTCTTACTTACAGCCAGAGACTGAAAACCTGTCCTGACCTACTCCTTGGGTTTGCTACAATTAACCGATCTGTACAATCTTTGTATCTTTACAGTCATTCCATTTAATGGCCGCTTCTTCATACACAATGATACATGACTTAGTAAAATAAACGATTGATATAGAGGAGGCTTTTGATGCCATGTTTCATACGTGTTCTCTACGTGTAACTGTAGTTTACATGTACTGTGTCACTCCTGAATCTGTTCAGATGCTATCTGCTTCTGTTCTCAGCTCCCTTAGCATAAGAGGGTGGCAGTTACCCTGACCAGGGCTCTTAGGGAGCTTAGTGTCATTTATATCATGCAGTCTCCTTTGTTTTTTAAAGGGGTTATCTGGTATCTAAAATATCCTCCCCAATGCCCGGACCCCTTGTATGGATTATACTTACCTGGACCCTGGCACCTGCTTTGCTTCAAATCCACGCCCGGCCGCCAATGCTTTTCGGATAAAAACATCCATGAGCCCCCTTGAGGCTGGTCCCTGTCGCGGCCTGCTATTAGCTGTTCCTCACTGTCCGGAGATTCGGAGTGACACGGGTGACTGGGAGCAGGTAAGTATAATCCACACAAGGGGCCCGGGCTTTGGGGGGGGGGATATTTTAGATTTCGGATCACCCCTTTAAGGTCCTTTCACTAGAACTGTCTTCTTACATATTCGTGAGCACGATAACAGCGTGTTCTGCAATTTACAGAACTTCAAAGACGGAGATGACCCTTAGACGAGGTGGGAATGTTTTTGCCAATGAGATCATTCATTTTAGAGAAGGTTTTTCTACCCCGCAGGGTGGAATTCGCCCCTCGCTGCTAGAACACGGCCTAAAACAGAAGTTCACAATGGGAAATGAGACGGCAGGGAAGAGAAATAGACAAATCCTCCTTCTCCTAGCTTTTGGTGTATGATTTCAAAGTTTTCTGCTGGGAGGTTATGAGACCACCAGAAAGCCCCTCGGACGCGGCCAACAACGACTGCGCTAAAGCTCGAGCCGCTTATATCGTGGAAACCCAAGACGAAAATGTGGAGAAGGGAATTGGGAGAGGTCAGAGGCAGATTAGTAAGCAGTAAGGGGGAGCACAGGGGCAATGTCAGATAACGGGGACTGATCCCGACGTGTTCACACACAGCAGATTCCGCACCAAGGGGAACGTGAACAGATTTCTAACCCCCCCGACATCAGTCTATGGGCAGCAGCTTGCAGTTTATACCTACACCGCCATGTTGTAGTAGAAATCATCTCTCCATGCACTGGCAATCTAAACAAGCAGAGCTGCAGTGTAAAGCATGGGAGAGGACAGATAATCAACTCAAGCTCCCCCCCATTGATGTGTCCTTGCAATACTGAGCCGGTCGCCTGCATCCCATGAGATAACATGAACCCATTACAAGTTACTGCAAGAGGCAAATGGTCAAAACCTGAGGAATTTGTACTTGGGTCACATTTTCCCAAAGGGACCGAGAGGTCACGACCCCGGAGTCAGGAAATCCAGGAATGTCATTAGCTGCTAACAGTCCAGATAATCTGCTGGTGTGGATTATAGGACGCCTGATGGCCATGTATTCATACATATTCATAGACAGTTACAAGGGAGACACATGGGTCTGCAGAAGAGCTGAATGCACAAAACGGCAGCGAAAGTTTACACACCCTTTATATAACCCTCAGTTCATTCATTCAGAAAATGTCACTTCTAACAAAGATTTTTTGTTACTTTTCACATTTATTCCTCCTGGCAGAGCCGAGGGCCACCGTCCAGGCGTCCACCCTGCCCTCCGTTATTTTCACCCTCAGCGCGCCGCCAGACGGACGTTTCCTCGGCCGGAATATCTGAGGTGTCAGACTGAGAGATCATCGTCATTAACTGGCCCTGACTAATGGAATCCTCGTTACCAGCTGCAATGCCGTTAATCACCACCGGGGGAGGGGGGCGCTGTTATATACACGTATAATGTCCAGTAACAGGCAAAAGGTATGCTGAGCATTATACAGGACTATGAAGGGGGAGGTGGAGCAAGTGGCCCCGGGTCCAATACCATCCGGGGACCCCAAACCACAGCCTGCAGGACAGTTCCACCTGGGTCTAATGCATAAGGACCTGAACACTGTTATCAGTTCAGTATATGGCGATATTATTAGGGCACTTTATGGTGGTATTATAGTAATACTGTATAGCAGTATTAAGGTATTATATGGCTGTATAATAAGGGCACTGTATGGTGGTAATATTAGTGCACTATCGATCCAATGTTATCAGGGCACTGTATGTTGGTATTATTATGGCATTATACTGCAGTATTATGCTATTATATAACAGTATTATTAGGGCACTCTATAGTGACAATATTAGAGTACTAAATGGTGTTATTAGGGAAATGTATGGTGATATTATAAGGGCATTGAATGGTGGTATTATTACTGTGTTGTATAGTGGTATTTTTGGGCGCTGTATGGTAGCAATATTAGGCCACTGAATTGCGGTATTATTTGGGTATTATCTGGTGGGATTATAGTAATATTGTATATTAGGGTTGTTATATGTCTATTATTAGGGCACTGGATGGTGGTATTATCAGAGCATTCTAAGGCAGTATTATTAGGTGCAGAGTTTGCAGTGACGCTGGGGCCCCGGTACCTGGGGGGCCCTTTGACACATAAAAGGACAGCACAAATTTAAATGGCAGATGACAGTTGTTGGGGGCCCTCAACTTCTGCCTCTGCTGGATGGGTATTGTTGGCGGGGCCCCTGGGGCTGTTTACATCCATTAACCTCATCTCATTACACTCGGGGTCCTGATGGGACCTTAAACTTCTCCTTAATTAAATCTGAGCGTCTCGGGATCTCCGCATTTACTCTTATAAAGTTTGGTTTTCATTTATTGGGAACCAGCAGAAATGTGAGTCTAGTAAAGGGGAACACCGCCCCCCGAAAAAGTCTGAGGATTATTTTTAGCAACAAAGGATTGTTACAATGTATCAGCGCAGGTAAAATGTATCATTCTGGCTGTTTACCTGTCCAGACTTCATATAACAAACCCTCAGCTGTCAAAATGTGTTCATTCACTAACAGCAAGCAGAGATATTGAAAATTGTGATGAATGAAGCAAATTCTATCTGGACATTGGGTTATAGAAGGCTCCTCACTGTCCCTCCCCCGGTGCCCCATTCTTTTCCAGCAGTTCATCTCCAGTGTGTGTCTGGATTACTCGCCCCCCCATTAGTGTGCACATACACTGTGTGTCCCCAGGGGGTTACATTAGGGCAGAGATTTAGGGGGGACAGTGACCTCCACCCACAAGGAAACTGCTCATTTCCGCAAGAAAACACGAATGGGGCATCTCGCTGCTCCACAGCTGGCCGCGCTCTCGCCTCCATTCCATGATGGTTCTGGCTCCAATCCTGAAACGGTCATGTTTTTCCAGACAGGAAATGAAATGAATCAAAATAACATCAGTTATTTGTGTGTGTGGGGGGGGGGGGATGGGGGGCAGAGGGGGGTGATGGTGGGGGGGGGGGGTCGAGGGGGGTCTGCACTAAGACGTCACAAGTCCTGGAACCCTGAGTGTACAGTCATTACCCAGATCTCCACATGTAATGGGTATATGTGTGATTGTATCTCATTGTACTTGTATCAATGTCATTGTATCTCATCGGTGACTGTATCGAATCTGTGACTGTATCTAATCTATAACTGTATCTCATCGGTGATTGTATCTAATCTGTGATTGATTGTATGTCATCTGTGACTGTATCTCATTGGTGACTGTATCTCATTGGTGACTGTATCTCAGCTGTGAGTGTATCCCATCTATAACTGTATCTCATCTGTGACTGTATCTCATTGGTGACTGTATCTCAGCTGTGAGTGTATCTCATCTATAACTGTATCTCATTTGTGATTGTATCTCATCGGTGATTGTATCTCATCTGTGACTGTATCTCATCGGTGATTGTATCTCATCTGTGACTGTATCTAATCTATAACTGTATCTCATCTGTGACTGTATCTCATCGGTGATTGTATCTCATTTGTGACTGTATCTAATCTATAACTGTATCTCATCGGTGATTGTATCTAATCTGTGATTGATTGTATGTCATCTGTGATTGTATCTCATCTGTGACTGTATCTCATTGGTGACTGTATCTCAGCTGTGAGTGTATCCCATCTGTGATTGTATCTCATCTATAACTGTATCTCATCTGTGATTGTATCTCATCTATAACTGTATCTCATCGGTGATTGTATCTCATCTGTGACTGTATCTCATCGGTGATTGTATCTAATCTATAACGGTATCTCATCTGTGACTGTATCTCATCTATAACTTTATCTCATCTATGACTGTATCTTATCTATAACTGTATCTCATCTGTGACTGTATCTAATCTGTGACTGTATCTCATCTATAACGGTATCTCATATGTGACTGTATCGAATCTATAACTATATCTCACCTGGGACTGTATCTTATCTATAACTGTATCTCATCTATGACTGTATCTTATCTATAACTGTATCTCATCTGTGATTGTATCTCACCTGTGACTGTATCTAATCTGTGACTGTATCTCATCTATAACTGTATCTCATCAGTGACTGTATCTCATCTATAACTGTATCTCATTTGTGACTGTATCTAATCTATATTACTGTATCTCATCAGTGACTGTATCTCACCTGTGACTGTATCTCACCTATAACTGTATCTCATTTGTGACTGTATCTAATCTATAACTGTATCTCATCTGTGACTTTATCTCATCAGTGACTGTATCTCATCAGTGACTGTATCTCATCTATAACGGTATCTCATCTGTGACTGTATCTCATCTATAACTGTATCTCACCTGTGACTGTATCTAATCTGTAACTGTATCTCATCTATAACTGTATCTCATTTGTGACTGTATCTAATCTATAACTGTATCTCATCAGTGACTGTATCTCATCAGTGACTGTATCTCATCTATAACTGTATCTCATCAGTGACTGTATCTCATCTGTGATTGTATCTCACCTGTGACTGTATCTAATCTGTGACTGTATCTCATCTATAACTGTATCTCATTTGTGACTGTATCTAATCTATAACTGTATCTCATCAGTGACTGTATCTCATCTGTGACTGTATCTCATCAGTGACTGTATCTCATCAGTGACTGTATCTCACCTGTGACTGTATCTAATCAGTGACTGTATCTCATCTGTGACTGTATCTCATCAGTGACTGTATCTCATCTGTGACTGTATCTCATCAGTGACTGTATCTCATCTGTGATTGTATCTAATCTATAACTGTATCTCATCAGTGACTGTATCTCATCTGTGACTGTATCTCATCAGTGACTGTATCTCATCAGTGACTGTATCTCACCTGTGACTGTATCTAATCAGTGACTGTATCTCATCTGTGACTGTATCTCATCAGTGACTGTATCTCATCTGTGACTGTATCTCATCAGTGACTGTATCTCATTTGTGACTGTATCTAATCTATAACTGTATCTCATCAGTGACTGTATCTCATCTGTGACTGTATCTCATCAGTGACTGTATCTCATCAGTGACTGTATCTCATCTATAACTGTATCTCATTAGTGACTGTATCTCATCATTGACTGTATCTCATCTGTGATTGTATCTCATCTGTGACTGTATCTCATTGGTGACTGTATCTCAGCTGTGAGTGTATCCCATCTGTGATTGTATCTCATCTATAACTGTATCTCATCTGTGATTGTATCTCATCTATAACTGTATCTCATTTGTGACTGTATCTAATCTATAACTGTATCTCATCAGTGACTGTATCTCATCTGTGATTGTATCTCACCTGTGACTGTATCTCATCAGTGACTGTATCTCATCTGTGACTGTATCTCATCTATAACTGTATCTCATCAGTGACTGTATCTCATCTGTGATTGTATCTCACCTGTGACTGTATCTAATCTATAACTGTATCTCATTTGTGACTGTATCTAATCTATAACTGTATCTCATCAGTGACTGTATCTCATCTGTGACTGTATCTCATCTATAACTGTATCTCATCAGTGACTGTATCTCATCTGTGATTGTATCTCACCTGTGACTGTATCTCATCAGTGACTGTATCTCATCAGTGACTGTATCTCATCTGCTGACGCGCTGCTGTCGGTGGGTCGGACCGGTCTGACAGCCCCTGGATTTCTACCTCTGTCACCCAGAGATAAGCAGCAGTGGAGGAGCCTGGGCGCCGCTGATCTCCCTGTGTTTGGTTCTGTCGGGGGTAGGACGGTCCTTCTCTCGGGCCCCCAGATCGTGGACCCCACATGTAGCCCCCGGACCGCTCACAGCTTTCATGTAATCGGTGGTGGGTTCATAGCACATGACCCCCTAGTATAACAGCGCCCCCTGCAGGAGCCTCGCGGGGCGGCCGGTGGAGTTGGGGAGGTTCCTCTGATGATCTGGCGCCTGTGCGGTGCTGCTGGATTACCGGATTGTAATAACCATCATTTACAATCTCGTTCCCGGTCGTCTTCTCTTAGGTCCGCCCCCTTTCAGTGCAGGCGTTCTGTGCACATTTCTGACTCCGCTGCACGATTACAAAGCTCACTGTTGAGCTTTGTCAGCGTGGAGTCGACATTAAAACCGCGTGGTGAAGAATGGCGCTGCGGCGGGGGGAGCCGATCCGTGTTATGACATCGTGTGAACCTGTTATCTGCCGGCCGATCACCACTGGACTTCCTGCGGCGCATTCCTCCTGGCCTGCAAAGGGTTAATGAGGCCAATTGGGGCATTTACTGCGTCTGAAGGTCGTAAAAGCGTCACCCCGATTTATCGTAAACACTGGCGGAGGAAATTTACAAACCTGAAACCAGAATCCCAGGACAATGACTCCCAACATCTGCAGTGACCACCCACCTCCCCTGCACCGTATTCATTTATTCATTGCAGCACGGACAAGATGGAGAATTACGGCGATAACCGGAACCGGAGGCGATGGGATCACCGCGAGCCCCTATATCATGTCTGAGAGGTTGTCACAGCCCCGCCCACTCTACATATAGACACCAGCAGATTTCGGGTTTATGTGTCACTATACGTGGAAAGCTGGGTGACAACTCCTACGAGCAGTGCGGCGACATCATTAGTAGTTGTCAGTGTCACCCGTCTGACGGCGCATTCTTCTCGTACGCCCATCACCCCTCGTTCTGCCCTGGTTACCTGAACAGGTGCGCAGGACTTTAATCCCAGAATAATGGGAGTGATAATCCGGATTCTGCTGAGATGTCAGGGGTCGTAGGTCAGAGATGTTCAGGTCTCTGACGCTAAATGGGATATATATGGGGGAGGGGCGGCGTAGACATTGACTGATATGACCCTGATCGCCAAGGCTTAAAGGCCACGGACACCGTCAGAGGAAATTTTTTTTTTCTGAATGCATTTTACTCATTTTGGTCTAAAAATCTTTATTTTTTTTTCAATTGATCTTTATTTATCTCTGAATTCCCGACAGCTCATAAACACTTATCAAAGTGATACGGATATGACTAGGGCGACTTTCACATCTGCGTTGTTAATTCCGGTATTAAGATCCGGCAGAGAATCTCAATACTGGAATTAAATGGATCCGTTTTTATTTTGCTCATCTTGATGCATCCGTTCCGTTCGGACGCGGTTGGGTGAGATCAAAATGGAAAAAAACGTGACCTCGCTGGTTCTGGTCCTGGTGCAGAGTATTGATAAAGATGTGGATTTCTTGCGCCATTTTTATTGTTTGCAGATTCTTTTACCGCAGAGATTTTTTTAATGCAGTCATTTCTGATGAAATCTTGTCCTTATTCTCAGTCACGTGTAATTTTCTGTCCGGTGCTCACACGTGATACGTCCGGGCTGAGGTATCTAATCTACCCCTGCACTGATTTCTCCTTCCCCTAATGTAAAATATCATTTTTTAGTGATTTTATCTTTTGGGTTTCATCCACCTCCATTCTGTGTACGGTTCCTGCTGCGTAACCGTCTTTCATCGCCCGCGTGGCGTTCCAGGACTGCTGGGAAATCGGAGGTTTCGCTTTATTAATTTGCCTTGTGTATAAATAACTTTATTATTTTAAAAGGCAACAAAATATTTTACAAATGTTTATTGCAATTTGCCAAAAAAAGAAGGAATTTGGCTTCTCAGAAAGAGATGGCTGGAGGGAGCGGAGAAAGGAGGAATTCTGTGCAATAAGCAAAGCTGCAGAGCCGTGTTTGTTCTGGCTCCCTGCCCCAATATTTATATGAACTTACAGCCGTTTTTCACGGCGAGGGGCCGTCCCCGGAGAGCGCGTTTCAGAAGGATATTTGGCTAAACTTCTATGAGCGCTGTCACATAACCTCTTTGTGTAGTTTGACAGAACATCGACCATGTGAAAAAAAAGTCAACCACCCATTAACGTTCAAAAAGACTCGCACTTTTAAAGGCGCACACGGAAAAACAAAAATTTCCCCGGTTTTGATGTCACTTGACTGACACGAGCAAAAATAACAAATGTGTTTAACTTCAAAACAGCAATAAAAAAAGCACATAATAAGTTACTTATGTAAAGTTACCCTCAAAATCATCAAAGGTGAAGTCGGAGGAGGGGGGGGGGATCATTTTCCCTTTATTGCAATAACAGGAATTATTTTAAGTCCCAACAATAAAATACACATCATAAAAAGTGACAAGAATAAGAGCGTGTAAATAAAACATTAATAAAGAAGGTAAATGATATGAAAATGATCATTACATTAGAAATTATAGGATCTAGAAATCTGATATTTAAACTTATACGTTTATTTTATTATTAAGTATTTTAATTAATTCATTTAATTACATTAAAAAATAGATTAATAATATAGTGATTTTTTTTTAAAGCTACAAGTAACATAGTAACATAGAAAAGAAAAACCTAAAATACAAATGCCAATATAATAATGAGTTCCATTTGAAATGAATAAAATATTAATAAATAATAAATTATATAAAAATGATCATTAGATTAGAAATTATAGGATCTAGAAATCTGATATTTAAACTTATACATTTTTAAGGATTTTAATTAGAGATGAGCGAATCTATTCGCCGTTTCGTAGATTCGATATGAATCTTGGAAATTTTCAACTGCGAAGCGAATCCGAATTTTTTGACATTCGCTTCGTTAGATTCGAATATGTTCCTAAGGTTTTCTATGCATTCGCTATGTACTTGTCTGATAAATTGTACGCTAATGCTACGTATAAGTTACTCTATACGCTGATGAGTACAAATTCAGTTAATTAGCGAACTTTTACTGTTAGTGAAGTTTCTAAAGACTGAGACCTGTTTAGTTGAAATTGGGGTGTAATAGTTCTGGGAATCCATATTACATATCAGGGATACTGCAGGGCAAGTGCAGGGCAAGTGCAGGGCCAGTACAGGGCTAGTAATTAATCAGGAAGGGAGAGAGAGACAGGGAGAGAGATAGGGAGAGAGACAGGGAGAGAGAGAGGGAGAGAGAGGGAGAGAGATAGGGAGAGAGACGGGGAAAAAGACGAGGAGAGAGACGGGGAGAGAGATAAGGAGAGAGACAGTGAGAGACACAGGGAGAGAGACAGGGAGAGATAGGGAGAGAGACAGGGAGAGACGCAGGGAAAGAGACAGGCAGAGAGAGATAGGGAGAGAGACAGGGAGCGACGCAGGGAGAGAGATAGGGAGAGACAGGGAGAGAGGCAGGGAGAGAGATAGGGAGAGAGACAGGGAGAGAGATACAGGGAGAGAGACAGGGAGAGAGACAGGGAAAGAGACAGGGAGAGAGACAGGGAGAGAGATAGGGAGAGAGACAGGGAGAGAGACAGGGAGAAAGACAGGGAGAGAGACAGGGGGAGAGACAGGGGGAGAGACAGGGAGAGAGATAGGGAGAGAGACAGGGACAAAGACAAAGACCAGCTGAAGGGCCACAGTCAAGTGAAAATGTCTGGAATGGATAAGCAAAAGGGTTCCGGTTCCAGCCAGACCTAGAGCTCTAAAAAAAAAGGAGAAGGTGGCACAGGGCAGCAGTGCCAAAGGATCTGTAGCCGGAGCTTCTACTTGTAGTATTCACAATACTTGGCCGTTCCACCAGGCTAACCCACCGAGGCGCAAAATTGTAGTGGAGGAGAAAGTGGATGAGGTAGTGGAGTGGATGGCACGCTCATCTCAGTCTCAGCCGGATGATCTGCTGTCATCTGCTGATACAGTGTCCATATGTAGCCAGGGGTCAGACTCAGAGCGTTCCTCCTGCTCCACCATTCCTCTCCAGCAAAGCCCATAATTTTCGTACGCAATTTGTACGCTCATGCGTACGTGTTCAAAGAGGTTGTGTACCTTTTAAAACTGAACGTTCGTTATTAGTGCGGGAATATTCACAAAACGGCACATAATAACGTACAATTTGTACGCAGATTCGTCAAATAGATTCGTAGGATATACGAATCTTATGAAAAGTTTGATGAATATTCAGCGAAGCAAATTTTGAATGATTCGCTCATCTCTAATTGAAATTAATTCATTTAATTACATTCAAAAATAGATGAATAATATGAAAAGAAAAACCTAAAATACAAAGGTCAATATAATAATGAGTTTCATTTGAAATGAATAAAATATTAATAAAAAATAACAAATAGACAAATGATACGTTTATTACATTATTGCAATTGGACTCAATAAATAAAAATGTTAAAAATAAATCAACTTTCTTTTTATTCCTTTTTTTAAATAAATAAATCATTTAAAATGTGTTTAAAAGGTTTAAATCACAAACATTAAAAGTATTTCTAATCAAACACAGAATTTTTTCTACATTTTTCTACATTTTTATGTAACTTTCAGAGGCCGCTGTCCGCCCGGCCTGATCGCTCGCTGTGGAGTGAAGCGGAATTTCTCGTGTTTCCAGTTTTATTTGTTTTGCTGGAGAATACAATGTTATTATCTCTATTCCTCATGAATCCGTATTTTCCTAACCTACTTCCCGCTGCCGACTCCCCGCTCCTTCTCGAGCGGGCGGGACAGGAGTATGCGCCATTGTTTATCTTCTGGATTTACATGGGATTAGGACACTAATGGCTCCAGGTTTAATTACAGGCCTCCCGCGCGGCTATAAACGTCTTCTTCCCAATAAATCCTGGTAATTATTTCCCGGTTTGCGCTCAGCCGCCATCATTAGATGAGTCACCTCGCGGTTTAATGATTATCTGATATTTCTGTAATCTGGAAGATGTTGGGAGGTTCGCATTATTCCCCGGAGCGGGGAGGACGCCATGATCATTACATTGTTCACAAGTGGTAATCATAGCCGTCAGTCAGAGTCAGCGCTCCGTGAAGGCGGTTGGCGGTTTATAAATTGGCGCCTGGTCAAGAAAATCACTATCAGAGATAGTGTTCAACATCTACTAAGATCTGCAGAGACCTCCTGTAAGGACTGCATACACAGTACCGCTATACCATGCACATCCATAGTGCCACTATACCATGCAGATATGTAGTACCGCTATACCACGCACATACATAGTACCACTATACCATGCACATACATAGTACCACTATACAAAGCACATACATAGTACCGCTATACCATGCAGATATGTAGTACCGCTATACCATGCACATACATAGTACCACTATACCACGCACATACATAGTACCACTATACCATGCACATACATAGTACCACTATACCATGCACATACATAGTACCACTATACCATGCACATACATAGTACCACTATACCATGCACATACATAGTACCACTATACAAAGCACATACATAGTACCGCTATACCATGCAGATATGTAGTACCGCTATACCATGCACATACATAGTACCGCTATACCATGCACATATATAGTACCTCTATACCATGCACATACATAGTACCACTATACCATGCACATATATAGTACCGCTATACCATGCACATACATAGTACCGCTATACCATGTACATCCATAGTACCACTATACCATGCACATATATAGTACCACTATACCATGCACATATATAGTACCACTATACCATGCACATCCATAGTGCCACTATACCATGCACATCCATAGTGCCACTATACCATGCACATCCATAGTGCCACTATACCATGCACATACATAGTACCACTATACCATGCACATACATAGTACCACTATACCATGCACATACATAGTACCGCTATACCATGCACATCCATAGTACCACTATACAAAGCACATACATAGTACCGCTATACCATGCAGATATGTAGTACCGCTATACCATGCACATACATAGTACCGCTATACCATGCACATATATAGTACCCCTATACCATGCACATACATAGTACCACTATACCATGCACATATATAGTACCACTATACCATGCACATATATAGTACCGCTATACCATGCACATACATAGTACCGTATACATGTAATCCATAGTACACTATACCATGCACATATAGTACCACATATACCATGCACATATATAGTACCACTATACCATGCACATATATAGTACCGCCTATACCATGCACATACATAGTACCGCTATACCATGCACATACATAGTACCGCTATACCATGCACATATATAGTACCCCTATACATGCACATACATAGTACCACTATACCATGCACATACATAGTACCGCTATACCATGCACATATATAGTACCGCTATACATGCACATACATAGTACCACTATACCATGCACATACATAGTACCACTATACCATGCACATACATAGTACCACTATACCATGCACATACATAGTACCACTATACCATGCACATATATAGTACCGCTATACCATGCACATACATAGTACCGCTATACCATGTACATCCATAGTACCACTATACCATGCACATATATAGTACCACTATACCATGCACATGTATAGTACCACTATACCATGCACATATATAGTACCGCTATACCATGCACATACATAGTACCGCTATACCATGCACATACATAGTACCGCTATACCATGCACATACATAGTACCACTATACCAGACACTATGTATGATGGCAGTAGGACGGGATCCACAATGTCTTGGACAAACTGGTCACTGTTCCCTCCATCTCAGGGCCCCACATCATATTAAATACCTCCGCACTGTTCATGATGGCAGTACTTTGATGCGGCTGTGATTAGTACCAAGGGTTCAGAGTTCTCATGACGGCCTTAGAGCACCTACCGACTTGATGAGGGTCATGAATGGCGCCATCTTCATTTATC
Organism: Rhinella marina; assembly: GCA_900303285.1. Lineage (NCBI taxonomy): Eukaryota > Metazoa > Chordata > Amphibia > Anura > Bufonidae > Rhinella > Rhinella marina. The sequence continues at coordinate 50,011 of ONZH01011969.1, forward strand.
TCAGACATCTAGTCTGTGGCAAATTCACGACACGTCAACGTCAGTTCTCACTCCATAAAGAAGGATTTGCACCAAAGTAGAAACCTGACAAGAAAACCGGACTCGGCGAATACAATGGTGTTAGGACAATCACATGTATTAATGTTTAATAACTTATTAGAGAAAAGGCGATGGCCCCAGACAAGAGCAGACTTAGGACATCACACACAAAATTACATCTTTTTCTTAAAACGTGCCGGCCATATTCGGTACTTCCCGTTATTCTCCCATAAAGTGGCATAAAAATGTCCTAAATCTTCCCCACATCTCATTCAAGTTATTTATGGAGCAAAATCTTCCCTACGGTGCCCATCTTATCAGATATAGCACTCACCTCAGTGTATCTCAGACATGGCGCCCACTTCAGTGTATCTCAGACATGGCGCCCACTTCAGTGTATCTCAGACATGGCGCCCACTTCAGTTTATCTCAGACATGGCGCCCACTTCAGTGTATCTCAGACATGGCGCCCACTTCAGTTTATCTCAGACATGGCGCCCACTTCAGTTTATCTCAGACATGGCACCCACTTCAGTTTATCTCAGACATGGCGCCGACTTCAGTTTATCTCAGACATGGCGCCCACTTCAGTTTATCTCAGACATGGCGCCCACTTCAGTTTATCTCAGACATGGCGCCCACTTCAGTTTATCTCAGACATGGCGCCCACTTCAGTTTATCTCAGACATGGCGCCCACTTCAGTTTATCTCAGACATGGCGCCCACTTCAGTTTATCTCAGACATGGCGCCCACTTCAGTTTATCTCAGACATGGCGCCCACTTCAGTTTATCTCAGACATGGCGCCCACTTCAGTTTATCTCAGACATGGCGCCCACTTCAGTTTATCTCAGACATGGCGCCAACTTCAGTTTATCTCAGATATGGTGCCCATCTCATTTTATCTCAGATATGGTGCCCATCTCAATTTATCTCAGATATGGTTCCTGTCTCAGTTTAGCTCAGATATGGTGCCCACCTCAGTTTATGTCAGGCATGGTGCCCATCTTCATGTATCTTACCCATAGTGCCCATCTTCATTTATCTCAGACATGGCGCCCACTTCAGTTTATCTCAGACATGGCGTCCACTTCAGTTTATCTCAGACATGGTGCCCACCTCATTTTATCTCAGACATGGGCCCCACCTCAGTCAGTTTATCTCAGATATGGTGCCAACCTCAGCTGTTCCCTAGACCCCACATGTATACAGCCATTCTCTGGGCTATTGTTCACATGCTTTATGAATTGCTCCGGTCTGGGTCAGTGCTATTTTTTACTTCTTTGTACAACTTGTTCCACTTCGACAGACACTTAAGACTGTAGCGGGGATGGCACTGGTTGTCAGTGGGTAGGACACTGGGGTGCAGACAGGATGGCACTGAGAGCGACCAGTAAGATTCATCTCTCTTCATGAAAAGTTCAAACTGCACATCGCTGATGGAGACCCGATTCCAAAGTGCTTGGTTTGGGTGAAAATCAGTAAATACATTTAAAGTAGTAAGAAAACAAGTAGCTGAGTCAGCAGAACGTGTAGTCAACGGACCAATGTGAGGGGTGACCTGCTCCAGGTTAGGGGGCAGTAGCTGGCACAGAGACTTACCCCCTTCCTGGATCACTTATCACCACAGGGTTCATTGGTCTTGTCATCCAGTATATAGATGGTGCTCCAAACTTAGTGGTCCGTGGACAGTCCTCCATTATTGGAGATAGCACTCAGTAGGATAAAGTCCTGGTAAAGGACCCCCCCACCAGACATCTCTGATGTTCTTTCCCTCCTGAAGCACATTACCAGGATTTTCTTATCTCCAATAAATATACCTTTCAGCCACAGCAAATGTGGAGGACTGTCCACGGACCACTAAGGTTCCATCCATTGGAGAACCATCTATATAATGATGACAAGACCAGTGAACCTTGAGGGTGATAAGTCATCCAGGAAGCGGGTAAGACAATGCCAGTTTTGCCCCCGAAACTGGAGTAAGTCGCTCCTTATATTGGTCCCTTGACTACACTTTCTGGGATCCTGGCTTCCCGCTGTCTCTGCGCGCAGGTTTTCTCTTTATTACTTTAGGGGCAATATGGATGGCACAGGCTGGCAGTGTAGATGGCACGTTGGGGGCAGTGTGAACTGCAGTGGCTGTTAATGAGTGGGATGTCGGGTGGCATTGGTTGTGGTGCAGTACACATAGAGCTGTAAGGTGTAGCATCAGTGGCACTTTGGGGCCTTGTGGATGGCATTGGCTGGCAGTGTGGATGGCACAGGTTGGCAGTGTGGATGGTGCAGGTTGGCAGTGTGGAAGGCACAGGTTGGCAGTGTGGATGGCACAGGTTGGCAGTGTGGATGGTGCAGGTTGGCAGTTGTATGGCACAGGTTGGCAGTGTGGATGGTGCAGGTTGGCAGTGTGGAAGGCACAGGTTGGCAGTTGTATGGCACAGGTTGGCAGTGTGGATGGTGCAGGTTGGCAGTGTGGAAGGCACAGGTTGGCAGTGTGGAAGGCACAGGTTGGCAGTGTGGATGGCATTGGCTGGCAGTGTGGATGCACAGGTTGGCAGTGTGGATGGTGCAGGTTGGCAGTGTGGAAGGCACAGGTTGGCAGTGTGGATGGCACAGGTTGGCAGTGTGGATGGCACAGGTTGGCAGTGTGGATGGTGCAGGTTGGCAGTTGTATGGCACAGGTTGGCAGTGTGGATGGTGCAGGTTGGCAGTGTGGAAGGCACAGGTTGGCAGTGTGGATGGTGCAGGTTGGCAGTTGTATGGCACAGGTTGGCAGTGTGGATGGTGCAGGTTGGCAGTTGTATGGCACAGGTTGGCAGTGTGGATGGTGCAGGTTGGCAGTTGGATGGCACAAAGTGTTTCTTGAGGGGCACCTATAACAGATCATCTTTCCCCCTCACATCTGGGTCTCATGCCCTGGTGCCATCGTCCTCTCGCTGCCTTCGGCTGCCGGTTCCCACATTCTGCAGTCACTTGGTTCCCTGCAGGATAAGCGGCTTCTGTCCTGATGGATCCCGCTGATCTCTGCCATCATTTCCATCCACGTGGACCCCCCAGTCCTGCAGAGCAATGGCCGCCCGGGCTCAGGTGTCACAGGGAAGGTGTCAGGTGCTGCAGCTGCTGGACACGTGAGACGCCTCTTTGACGGGTCAGTGCTCTGCTCTGCGCTCAGGTCAGAGACGTAGACGGAGATCCCTCTGTAATCCCTGTTTACAGAAGAGATCAGCGTCACTGGAATGAGGAGACGTCCCCATGTGGAGATTAGGGGCTGCCGGCAGGCTTTATAGCGACGCATCACTGAGACTCCCCACAATGCTGGAAATCACTGAAGATCCGCACAGGAATTCTGAGCGCCGGATGGCGGCTGCAGCGCCACTCAGAGGAGGCAGAGGGAACTGCCGGGAAATGTCACTGCTGTCACCTTATTAATAAAAGTCTGTCCCTGGGAAAGCTGGGTGACAGCCAATATGGCCGCCTTCAGATCTTCTGCCATGTTATGTAATGATTGGGCGGGTAAGTTAGTGGTGACCATGTTGGTTGGCACCCAGATGTCCTGTTATGCCCTGATACACGCTGGCAGGGTTGCCGTTCGGGACTCCAGAAAGGCTTGGTGACGCCTGTGCAGACCCTCGATGGTGGGTGAGGTCGGTCGGGGACGCTCCTGCTGCCGCGTCCTATCTGGCGGCTCGTGGCTGCTGAACTCACAGACTTGAGGTTTCTGGTTTAGTGACTGCAGCAGAATTTCTGCTGATTTGCAGATCTGCCCGCTGGCGAGTGGTTGGCAGCGCCACCGCCCGTAACGTCCTCGGCGTTATTAATGATGTGACATCGGGGCTGCTGAAGGAGCCGACGCTGGAGTCACTGAACACAACGCCTCTGCCCTGGCAGCCATGTCAGAAGCGGGGGAGGGAAGGCGTCACGCGGGAAATGGCGTCACATGCCCGCTCTGATCTGACCCCTCACATCCAGAAATGGCACCAGTCTGACTGGTATAGCGCCAGCTGTCTGATATTTACCAGGCGCCAGCCTTAAAGGGATCCTCCGGTTTTAGGTAAATAAAGCTTCACCTGCGTCTCCTAAAAAGTTCTGCAACTTTCATTTTAAAAGATCTCTGCTTGCTGCCAGTGAATGGAAACATTTCCCCTTACACCCAATGACTGAAAACCTTCCTGAGCTAATGCTTCTCACAGCTGAAGTCTTGTTACAATGTATCCGGTCTAGATAATAGTTCATTGATTGAATCCAGGTTACACAATCTTCTCTGACTCTATGTTTAGATTCTTTGTCTTTTCCAGGACCTCTGCCTGCTTACAGTGAATAGTAACACTTAGAGCCTACCTTGACCTAATACTTCTCACAGCTGAGGGGTCGTTACAGTTGAATCCAGTCTAGACAATCCTCTGTGAGTTTAGCACATCGGCACAAATATCTCTCCTCCTGATAGTTTGTTATAATATATCTAGACTGGATACAATTGTATCAAATCCTCATCTGCGAGTAGCATCAGGGCTGCACAGGTGTTCTGTGTGTAAGCAATGGTCCCATTCACTGACAGCAGGCAGAGGTCTTGAAAATGGTGAGTATTTAAAGCGCAATGTAGGTGAAGAACGTTCCAGTATACAATGATATCCCTCCAGATCTTGCAGAAGGCAGGGTCAGACCACACAGGGGTTGTTTGTTGTCTGTAACCATGGAGACACATAGGTTTGTATAAGGACTGCATACACAATACGACAGGAGACTTAAGTCCTTTTGAAAAGTTGCTTCTTTATTTAACTAAAGGTAGATTAGAGCCGAGGTCTCCCCAGGTGGATGAAAACTACAACTCCCAGCATGCCCTGATTCTGAACCCCAGAATTCGAACAGCTCTTACAACCCTCCACGTGCACATAGCTTTCTCCCGTCTGTCATTGGCGCGGAGGTTTTAGCCGTCATTCATCATGGCGGTCGTGCCTCTGCCTGCCCGCCCGCCGTCTGCCTGAATGACTCCGTGTAGCTGTCACAATGTGTCAAAATATCAGCTTCAAATCCTCCCAGAGGTTTATTATTGGAATCAGGACACATTCTGTGGGATCCCCTCTAGTGACGGCGGGGGAGGGGGGCGCTGCCAGACACGGATGACATCAATCAGACGCCTCTCCTCCGCTGCACGGCTGAAGACTCCAGGTGCCAACAATCCCGCGCCTTCAGTGTTCACTCAGGGATTTTGGTTGTTCTCCAATCCTCCAGGACGCGTCCTCATCAACGCCCGGAAAGAGTGAAAATTCCTGATCTGATGCTTATGACATTCTGCCGTCACCTCCGGGTCAGACTCACCTGCTGTTCACCTCCGCACCATGAGGACTGCGGCTCAGACCCAGTTCACACTTCAGTTATTTGGTCAGTTATTTCCATCAGGTGACCAGTAGTGACGCCTCCACAGAGATCGGGTGTCATGGACGGATCTGCTCCTGTTCTGTGTTTCTGTTGTCAGGCGGTGTGCAGTCAGGGTGTCAGGCAGTGCTCTGTCAGGGTGTCAGGCGGTGCTCAGTCAGGTTCTCAGGCGGTGCTCAGTCAGGGTGTCAAGCGGTGCATAATCATGGTGTCAGCGGTGCCTCAGTCAGGGTGTCAGGCGGTGCTCAGTCAGGTTTCTCAGGCGGTGCTCAGTCAGGGTGTCAGGCGGCGTGCAGTCAGGTGGTCAGGTGGTGGCTCATTCAGGGTGTCAGGCTGTGCTCAGTCAGGGTGTCAGGCTGTGCTCAGTCAGGGTGTCAGGTAGTGCTCAGTCAGGTTCTCAGGCGGTGCACAGTCAGGGTGTCAGGCGGTGCACAGTCAGGGTGTCAGACAGTGGTTAGTCAGGTTCTCTGGTGGTGCTCAGTCAGGCGTGTCAGGCGGTGCACAGTCAAGGTGTCAGGCGGTGCTCAGTCAGGGGGGGTGTCAGGCGGTGCACAGTCAGGTTCTCAGGCGGTGCTCAGTCAGGGTGTCAGGCGGTGCACAGGTCAGGGGTGGTCAGGCAGGGTGCTCAGTCAGGGTGTCAGGCGGTGCACAGTCAGGTTCTCAGACGGTGCTCAGTCAGGGTGTCAGGCGGTGCACAGTCAGGGTGTCAGGCAGTGGCTCAGTCAGGGTGTCAGGCGGTGCACAGTCAGGGTGTCAGGCAGTGGTTAGTCAGGTTCTCTGGTGGTGCTCAGTCAGGGTGTCAGGCGGTGCACAGTCAGGGTATCAGGCGGTACTCAGTCAGGGTGTCAGGCAGTGCTCAGTCAGGGTGTCAGGCGGTGCACAGTCAGGGTATCAGGCGGTACTCAGTCAGGGGTGTCAGGCTGTGCTCAGTCGGGGTGTCAGGCGGTTCACAGTCAGGGTGTCAGGCTGTGCTCAGTCAGGGTGTCAGGTGGTGCTCAGTCAGGGTGTCAGGTGGTGCACAATCAGGGTGTCAGGCGGTGCACAGTCAAGGTATCAGGCGGTGCACAGTCAGGGTATCAGGCGGTGCACAGTCAGGGTGTCAGGCAGTGCTCAGTCAGGGTGTCAGGCGGTGCACAGTCAGGGTGTCAGGCAGTGGTTAGTCAGGTTCTCTGGTGGTGCTCAGTCAGGGTGTCAGGCGGTGCACAGTCAGGGTATCAGGCGGTACTCAGTCAGGGTGTCAGGCGGTGCTCAGTCAGGGTGTCAGGCGGTGCACAGTCAGGGGTGTCAGGCGGTGCTCAGTCAGGGTGTCAGGCGGTGCTAGTGTCAGGGTGTCAGGGCAGGTGCACAGTCAGGGTGTCAGGCAGTGCTCAGTCAGGTTCTCAGGCGGTGCTCAGTCAGGGTGTCAGGCAGTCGTCAGTCCGGTTCCCAAAGCGGTGCTCAGTCAGGGTGTCAGGCGGTGCTCAGTCAGGGTTCTCGGTCAGGCGGTGCTCAGTCAGGGTGTCAGGCGGTGCACAGTCAGGTTCTCAGGCGGTGCTCAGTCAGGGTGTCAGGCGGTGCAGTCAGTCAGGTTCTCAGGCGGTGCCTCAGTCAGGGTGTCAGTCAGGCGGCGGTGCTCAGTCAGGTTCTCAGGCGGTGCACAAAGGTCAGGTTCTCAGGCGGCTGCTCAGTCAGGTTCTCAGGCGGTGCTCAGTCAGGTTCTCAGGCGGTGCTCAGTCAGGGTGTCAGGCGGTGCTCAGTCAGGGTGTCAGGCGGTGCACAGTCAGGTTCTCAGGCGGTGCTCAGTCAGGGTGATGTGTCACCCACATCTTGCTTTTCAGGGAGGTCCTGCCTCTGCCTCCTGCTCTGTTTTTCCAGGGTGACCCGCAGGATTCCTGAAGAGGGGAGAATTCCCGTTTCCAGCAGCAGATGCATTTTGCATTGAAGCTGAAGGTCCCAGAGCGAGCGCCGCCAGGAAGAGTGAACAGGAAGCTTCTGACATGGTCCTGAGCAGACAATGGCTCCTTCTCATATGTCCCGTACACCTGCGTCTCTGCGGGCAAAGCTGCGGGCATGAGGCTCAGCACGACGCCTCGCTAATCACGTTACACCCGTGTTATCCCACCCGTGTCATGGTCGGTGGTCAATGTTTGTTTTGCTGCAAATGGAAAAAGATTTTTATTCAACACAGATGAGTCCTGAAAAAGTGGAGGACGAGGATCGGCCTCTGCCTGCCCCCGACACCGCCGCTTCTCACTGCAGGGCGCAGGTCACTACCTCTGATTGCTGCTCTCCTGCTATTCCTTTCTCAGTGACACCAGCTCTGCTGCATCGTCTACTGCGGTCTAAAATCCACCTCCTGTCCCCTAAGAGGCTCTGTGGTTGTGCAACCCTCATACTTTACACTGCAGCTCTGTTTGTTCAGATTCACAGGTCTACAGATCACACATCTGAAGATAGCATGTCTTCATTTCAACTCTGCAGATCACATGTCTACAAGTCACGTCTACAGATCACATGTCTACAGGTCACACGTCTACAGATCACATGTCTACAGGTCACATGTCTACAGGTCACACGTCTACAGATCACACGTCTACAGATCACATGTCTACAGATCACACATCTACAGGTCACACGTCTACAGGTCACACGTCTACAGGTCACACGTCTACAGGTCACGCGTCTACAGGTCACGCGTCTACAGGTCACGCGTCTACAGGTCACGCGTCTACAGATCACGCGTCTACAGATCACGCGTCTGCAGGTCACACGTCTGCAGGTCACACGTCTACAGGTCACACGTCTACAGATCACACGTCTACAGGTCACCACGTCTACAGGTCACACTTCTACAGATCACACGTCTACAGGTCACAGGTCTACAGGTCACACGTCTACAGATCACACGTCTACAGATCACCCGTCTACAGATCACACGTCTACAGGTCACACGTCTACAGGTCACACGTCTACAGATCACACGTCTACAGATCACACATCTACAGATCACACGTCTACAGATCACACGTCTACAGATCACACGTTTACAGGTCACACATTTACAGGTCACACGTCTACAATCACATGTCTACAAAATCACACGTCTACAGATCACACGTCTACAGGTCACATGTCTACAGGTCACACGTCTACAGATCACACGTCTACAGGTCACACGTCTACAGATCACACGTCTACAGATCACATGTCTACAGATCACATGTCTACAGATCACACGTCTACAGATCACAACGTCTACAGGTCACACGTCTACAGGTCACACGTCTACAGATCACATGTCTACAGATCACATGTCTACTCAGTCTACAGATCACACGTCTACAGATCACACGTCTACAGGTCACACGTCTACAGGTCACACGTCTATAGATCACACGTCTACAGGTCACACGTCTACAGGTCACACATCTACAGGTGACACGTCTACAGATCACACGTCTACAGATCACACATCTACAGATCATACGTCTACCGATCACACGTCTACAGATCACACATCTACAGATCATACGTCTACAGATCACACGTCTACAGATCACACGTCTACAGATAACATGTCTACAGATCACACGTCTACAGATCACACATCTACAGATCACACGTCTACAGATCACACGTCTGCAGGTCACACGTCTACAGATCACACGTCTACAGGTCACACGTCTACAGGTCACACGTCTACAGATCACACGTCTACAGGTCACACGTCTAACAGGTCACATGTCTACAGATCACATGTCTACAGATCACACGTCTACAGATCACATGTCTACAGATCACACGTCTGGCAGATCACATGTCTACAGATCACACCGTCTACAGATCACATGTCTACAGATCACACGTCTACAGATCACATGTCTACAGATCACACGTTTACAGGTCACATGTCTACAGGTCACACGTCTACAGATCACACGTCTACAGGTCACACGTCTACAGGTCACATGTCTACAGATCACATGTCTACAGATCACACGTTTACAGGTCACATGTCTATAGGTCACACGTCTACAGATCACACGTCTACAGGTCACACGTCTACAGGTCACATGTCTACAGATCACATGTCTACAGATCACACGTCTACAGATCACATGTCTACAGATCACACGTCTGCAGATCACATGTCTACAGATCACACGTCTACAGATCACACGTCTACAGATCACATGTCTACAGATCACACATCTACAGATCACACGTCTACAGATCACACATCTACAGATCACACGTCTACAGGTCACACGTCTACAGATCACATGTCTACAGATCACACGTCTATAGGTCACACGTCTACAGATCACATGTCTACAGATCATACGTCTACAGATCACACATCTACAGATCACATGTCTACAGGTCACACGTCTACAGATCACACATCTACAGATCACACGCCTACAGGTCACACGTCTACAGGTCACACGTCTACAAGTCACACGTCTACAGATCACATGTCTACAGGTCACACGTCTACAGGTCACACGTCTACAGATCACATGTCTACAGGTCACACGTCTACAGGTCACACGTTTACAGGTCACATGTCTACAGGTCACACGTCTACAGATCACACGTCTACAGGTCACACGTCTACAGATCACACGTCTACAGGTCACACGTCTACAGATCACACGTTTACAGGTCACATGTCTACAGGTCACACGTCTACAGGTCACATGTCTACAGATCACACGTTTACAGGTCACATGTCTACAGGTCACACGTCTACAGATCACACGTCTACAGGTCACACGTCTACAGATCACACGTTTACAGATCACACGTCTACAGGTCACACGTCTACAGATCACACGTCTACAGGTCACATGTCTACAATTCACACGTCTACAGATCACATGTCTACAGATCGCACATAGATCACACGTCTGCAGGTTCCTTTGCATGATGCAACAATTATCTATGGGATGATTTATTACACGTGACTAATATCGCCCACAACAGCCGCTGACTATAGGTCACAGAGCATCATCGACCAATTATATTACTGAAACTGATAGCACAGAGTGGGGGTGAGAGTATGGATGATGAGGGTGAGAGTATAGATGATGGTGGTGATGAGGGGGCGCATGGTCGTAAGGACCCTTACAGCAAGGCACCTCTAGAATGCTGTGTAGTGCACCTTAAAGGGACACTATCGCGAAGAAAAATTTTTTGATATGTTTTACAACATAACAAAAGCAGGTTTTAACATAATGTATTTTTCAAATTGTGTAAATGTTTTTTTTTTAATTCAGTTTTCTTGCCTTACATGGGGGCTGCCATGTTGGAAGTAAAGTGTGACAGTCTGGATTTACAACACAATGGCACCTCAGGCATGTACATAGGCTTCCTCAGTCGCTGCTGACCCTATAGAGAATGAATGGAAGATGTGAGCCCCGCCCCTGTGATGACACCAGTAACACACAGCCAGGTCCTCCCTCCTTGCTGCTGGGGACTCAGAAACAGAGTAGATGGAGGTTCTTGGGGCTGTAGGACCTTAGTGATGTAATCGGCCATGTGACCAGTGGGGGAGGAGACTGAGGAGCAGAGATCTGTGTATTTGTAATGAAGGCCATTGTCTCATCTTATCTTGCTGAAGCAGTGATGTCACCGCTGAAGGTGTGAATTGGTGATGTCATTGGTACCACCCACTTTTTTGCAGCATGCCTACTTACAGGTTGCTCAAAGCCTCATTTGGCCAGCAGAGCTCCCCCTGGTGACCAAAGATGGTAAATATGGTAAAATCTAATATTTATTTATAATATTTCACACATTGGAATTTTTATTTATTTATTTATTATTTCTTACAAATATATAATAGATTTTTTTAGCATAAATAAAATATAGAACAGGTTTTTGTGATAGATTCCCTTTAATGACTAGGGCCACTCACCTCCACTGCTAGCTAACTACACACAGGAATCTGCTGCATCAAGTCACAGGCACTCCTACATCAGACCACGAGGCTTGTCTGCACCTCTATTCATCCTCTCACAGACATGTGAGAATGAGGACCTGCCTAGTTAGGTCATGTGATCAGAAAGGTCCTGTAGATATACACATTATCCCACTGCATTCATTAAATTGGCCACTAGGTGGCAGCATGACGCACTGCTTTATATCACAGTGCAGTATATCCACAGGGCGGCCCATCTGCAGAGCCCATGGCACCCTGCCCAAGGTATATGACCCTCCAGGGTCACTGGCGGCTGCCACATTCCCACCATTAGACAGCTATGTCCATCCCCCAAGGAGCAGTCTACTATGGACACTCCAGTTCTACAAGAGGTAAGTGGTGGTCGGGGGAGGGAAGGCCCAATGGTGACTCGGTTGGCTGGAGTCAGGGCTTGCTGGGGCTTATTGGAGAATAAACTGTTACATTGTAACGAAGCAGGAAGTAGTAAGTGATAATAGAGGAAATCCTCAACCAGAATAATCCGCCTGCGGCCTGGTGACACCGCAGCCCGATATTCCGGCCGCGCCCGTTTCATGCTCCATTAATATTGTACCATTCCTGCATTGTTAGAAGCCGGCCCAATGGGAACGATTTCAGCTTTTGTCCATTTTCACACTTTTCTCCATAAAAGGAGTGAGCGCGGTTTACGAGCGCTGTTCACACTGAGTCCAATTAAACTTACTGTTTCCAGTCACTTCTCACCCTGGGTCCAGCGGCCGCCAGACGAGAAGGGGAGAATTTGTCAGTAGTAATGAGGGAGACAAACAGGATGTTCCGCTAATGCAAACCAAATGCACCCAGCCTGGGGATGGCACTGTGGGGGGCGGCGGGAGTCGGGGGGCACTGTGGGGGGACGCTCACTATCAGACCGTTTCCAGTAGATGATGTCAAACTGTAAGACAAGAGTTTCCTTTATTATGTGAAGGCTGCCGGGGAGATTGTCATCTCCAGACCACCCAGCCTCGGGACCACTCTGCTGCGATCCTGCCCTGAGATAAAAGCCCCGCAGGGAGTTATGAAGATGATTTTCTTATAAGGGTCAAGATGTTACATGACGTCTCCAAGGAGCCGCAGTAATAAGAATCTCACATTCCTCCTCACCGCCGCTTCGTCTTATTAAACTTCTGCCAAATAGAATCACTCAGAAGCTCCGCAACTTTCTAATGCACTCTGTGTTTCTCCAGTTCTTCCTTTTCAGGATCTACGCTTGCTGTCAGTGAGTGGAAGCACGCCTGCTTACGTCCACGCCCAAACTTCTCACAGAGGGAGGTTTGTTACAGTTGTCTCCAGTCTGGACCATCTCATCAGCAGCAGAAATGTCTCAATTGTCCTGATTTGTTACAATGTATCAAAATAGATTAAATGTATCAATCTGGATCCCTGGCTGTATAACTCACACTGATACATTGTCACATACCATCAGCTGTGAGCAAAACCAGCCTTCAGCAGAGCTCCTGAAAATGAGGATAAAATATAAAGACTAAGAGAAAGCGATAGAATATTTAATTTCACACGGATTAAACATTATTCACACCAGACTGGAGCGTCCCGCAGATTCTCCCACAGCCGGGCTTATCACGTACTGATGTTACATTAAGTCTTATACTCTAGTCACATCCAAAGCTTGTATCTCTAGTTCTGTTGGCTTCTCAGTGGAGCCCCCTTGTGGTTCCGTGCATTGAATGTCCCAGAAATGTGCCTGGGGTTTATCTGTCAGCAGAGCGATGCTTGGGATGTGACTGGAGAAGAATTGATCCCTGACTGTACATCGCTGCGGAATATGCTGGCGCCATATATATAACAATTATTATTATTCTGTTACTTGATGAAGATCAGAACCAGAGAGGTAAAGCAACCGGTGGTGGGGGGGGGGGGTCCGGGTCACAGCGGAGAGGGCAGGGATCCTGGGAAGACTGGGAATCGTCCTCCTACTGAGGATGGGAGATGCAGGGAGTGTCAGGAGAACAGCGCTCCAGGGAGAGGGAATGACAGGCAGGATCCCAGAGCTCAGCCCCGGGGCCCTAATACAGGGGAATGGGCCCCACAATATCTATGTGCCTGTACTGGTGGCTGTACTGCTGGTTGTACTGGTGGCTGTACTGGTGGTTGTACTGGTAGTTGTACTGCTGGTTGTACTGCTGGTTGTACTGCTGGTTGTACTGGTGGCTGTACTGCTGGTTGTACTGCTGGTTGTACTGCTGGTTGTACTGCTGGTTGTACTGGTGGCTGTACTGCTGGTTGTACTGCTGGTTGTACTGGTGGTTGTACTGGTGGTTGTACTGCTGGTTGTACTGGTGGCTGTACTGCTGGTTTTACTGCTGGTTGTACTGGTGGCTGTACTGCTGGTTGTACTGGTGGTTGTACTGGTGGTTGTACTGCTGGTTGTACTGGTGGTTGTACTGCTGGTTGTACTGGTGGTTGTACTGGTGGTTGTACTGGTGGCTGTACTGGTGGTTGTACTGGTGGTTGTACTGGTGGCTGTACTGTTGGTTGTACTGGTGGTTGTACTGGTGGTTGTACTGGTGGTTGTACTGCTGGTTGTACTGCTGGTTTTACTGCTGGTTGTACTGGTGGCTGTACTGCTGGTTGTACTGGTGGTTGTACTGGTGGTTGTACTGGTGGTTGTACTGCTGGTTGTACTGCTGGTTGTACTGGTGGTTGTACTGGTGGTTGTACTGGTGGCTGTACTGGTGGTTGTAACTGGTGGTTGTACTGGTGGCTGTACTGTTGGTTGTACTGGTGGCTGTACTGGTGGCTGTACTGGTGGTTGTACTGGTGGCTGTACTGCTGGTTGTACTGGTAGCTGTACTGTTGGTTGTACTGCTGGTTTTACTGCTGGTTGTACTGGTGGCTGTACTGCTGGTTGTACTGGTAGTTGTACTGCTGGTTGTACTGCTGGTTGTACTGGTGGTTGTACTGGTGGTTGTACTGGTGGCTGTACTGCTGGTTGTACTGGTGGCTGTACTGCTGGTTGTACTGGTGGTTGTACTGCTGGTTTTACTGCTGGTTGTACTGGTGGCTGTACTGCTGGTTGTACTGGTGGTTGTACTGCTGGTTGTACTGGTGGTTGTACTGGTGGTTGTACTGGTGGCTGTACTGGTGGTTGTACTGGTGGTTGTACTGGTGGCTGTACTGTTGGTTGTACTGTTGGTTGTACTGGTGGCTGTACTGGTGGTTGTACTGGTGGTTGTACTGGTGGTTGTACTGGTGGCTGTACTGGTGGTTGTACTGGTGGTTGTACTGGTGGCTGTACTGGTGGCTGTACTGCTGGTTGTACTGGTGGCTGTACTGGTGGTTGTACTGGTGGTTGTACTGGTGGCTGTACTGGTGGCTGTACTGCTGGTTGTACTGGTGGCTGTACTGTTGGTTGTACTGGTGGTTGTACTGGTGGCTGTACTGGTGGTTGTACTGGTGGTTGTACTGGTGGCTGTACTGTTGGTTGTACTGGTGGTTGTACTGCTGGTTGTACTGGTGGTTGTACTGGGTGGCTGTACTGGTGGTTGTACTGGTGGTTGTACTGCTGGTTGTACTGGTGGTTGTACTGTTGGTTGTACTGGTGGTTGTACTGGTGGTTGTACTGTTGGTTGTACTGGTGGTTGTACTGCTGGTTGCACTGTTGGTTGTACTGGTGGTTGTACTGGTAGTTGTACTGCTGGTTGTACTGGTGGCTGTACTGCTGGTTGTACTGGTGGCTGTACTTGTGGCTGTACTGCTGGTTGTACTGGTGGCTGTACTGGTGGCTGTACTGCTGGTTGTACTGCTGGTTGTACTGGTGGCTGTACTGGTTGTGCTGGTGGCTGTACTTGTGGCTGTACTGCTGGTTGTACTGGTGGCTGTACTGCTGGTTGTACTGGTGGCTGTACTGCTGGTTGTACTGGTGGCTGTACTGTTGTCCCCCAGCGTGACAGATATGTGTCTGACAGGTTACAATATTGGGGTTCATTATCTGCCGTGACCCCAAGTGACCGGTTTTCACCCCGTTATCAGCGGCGCCTTCTGTCTTCCTGTTTTCCCAGGAAATCAATGTTCTCCGATTACACAATATCCTGGGGATTAAAAGGAAGGATTCCCATATGAGATAATGAATTGGACTACAACCCTCATCATCTACACACGATCTATCTGTGATGTTTGTGCTGCTTTGCTGGCAGACATGCTGAGCTGCAGGAAAGGGATTTCATCCTGGGACAACGGATGTCAAATAAAAGGTTAATTATCCAGTGGAAACAATGTCTCCAGGGAGATAAAGATCAGCGGCGCCTCTCTAAATATAGGTGATTAGATAGCCGCCAGCGACTATGGGGGCGCCCTGAGCGCCTACTGGGTCCTTCCCTGGTAGATTGTAAGCTCCGCCGGCAGGGTCCGCTCTTATTATACTGGTTTTATATCATGTATGTGAACCCCTCCTGATGGGCGGCGCCCGGAGATAATGGCGCTTCCAGATAAATAATAATAATCATAATGGTGGAGGAGCTCATTATGCCCAGTATAACCATTCCATTCCCAGTATAACCAATTCCCAGTATAACCATTCCATTCCCAGTATAACCTATTCCCAGTATAATCATTCTATTCCCAGTATAACCAATTCCCAGTATAATCATTCTATTCCCAGTATAACCAATTCCTAGTATCACCACTCCGCTCCCAGTATAACCCCTCACTTCTGCTGCTGGTAATAATAATACCACCGCACAGTTGTCCAGTAATAATGCTGTGTCGTCTCTTCTTGCTGTCGGCCATATTTCTTGTGTATATGACGATATTTGCTCTTCTTCTCACGGCTCCAGCAGACGACAGGTTAAGTCCGCCGTGTTGTAGAGCGCCCAGGTTCTCCGGTGTTTCTGCTCTCGCCCAGTGTCAGGTTTCACCACTCGCTCGCACTTATTTGCCTTTGCTCGGATTCTGCCAGTTCAACTTTCCTGCGTTTTTTTCCCTGCATTTTATTAGGTTCATAAAACGTTAGTTTTCGGCGCTCGGGCACCTCAGGGGGGTCATTACCCGTCAACGCATCGGTCGCCTGATGAAGAGGCTCCAGGGGTCTCCCCGACCTTCTCCTCTCAGGAAGATACACCGCGACTTCTCAAAACCGTGTGGGGGGCACCAGACAATGGCGTCAGACGTCGCCAAAGTTGTCAGAACGTACAAATCCCTTCCTGAAAACGTTTTGTAAATTTGTATCAATCGTTTCTGAGGACACAATCTGACAACGGGCGGCGCGGACAATCACAGCGCTCGTCTTCGCCTCCAGTTTACCGTTTTTCGTAACCCGCCTCCCCCCCAAAACTGGAGTTTCATTAAGTCTTGAAATCACCGCGGCAAACAGAAAATTAACTGCCCCTAATTACCACATTATAACGAGGCGGCCGCAGTGGGATTTTATTGGCCACATTAAAGTGTCACTGCGAATATAAAGTCGCCGTGTGGAAGACAAGTTTACGAGGCCTTGAAGTCGCAGAGGCTCAGCTTTCCCCGTGTAAATCAGCTTTCTGCGCCACTACGCCTCCGTCAGCCGTTAACCCTTACAGGAGGGGAACCGGGGTGGGGGTTGGGAGGGGTGTGCGCTGTATAGTGGGGGTTGCCTCTGCCGGATCCTGCAAGGGTCGCCGTCTAATCAGTGTTAGTCATTTATAACCGAAGAGACAACTCCTGGATCTATGGAAAGGATTCTTTACATTAACAGCAGCGCAGACATTATAAAGGGGCTCTCCAATGTTATTGCCGCTATTCCCTTATGTCTCCTGCCCCATATTCGGGGCTTCACTTTCGCTCATGATGTTTGGGGGGTCACAGGCCTTAGTGAAGCATCGAGTCACTAGAGGCCGAGTGTCGGGTCGATGCTCAGGACACACCGTGACTCTTGCACTTGCCCACCGGCTGGACCGCAGAGGGAACGCCTCATGGCGCTGTGAGGTCCGGGGGAGGTCGGGGCAGGGATGTGTTATAAGTGGCACCAAATCCAAGCGAGGTGAAACCTTCCCTATGAAACAGTGTCGTAATAACAAACCCAGCCCGTTATGCAAGACGTAGATCAACACGAGCTCTCCATGAGGTTATCACAGCCGCCTTCATGTTCCATACTTTATTAATCCAACCGAGCGGCAGAGGAATCCGACCGGCTGAAAAATAAACACTGAAATATGCCGTGTAAACAGCGAGAAATGTATGCAGCGACAACCGATCAGGAACAGCATCTGATCCCGCCCGCCGCCGGCCCCTCCCTAACGGGAAAATTATACAATTATTATTTGTAAATATCATTAAATAGAAATTATAATAATAAGTTATCAAATCTGAAAATGTTACAACAGAATTTATAGCAATAAAGTATCAATTTTCAAAATGTTACAATACAATGTATAATAACAAAGTATCAAATCTGAAAATGTTACAATAGAATTAATAATAACAATAAAGTATCAAATCTGAAATTATTAAGTCAGAATTTTTTAGCAATAAAGTATCAAATCTGAAAATGTTACAATAGAATTTATAATAACAGTAAAGTATTAAATAGAGATGAGCGAATCTATTCGCCATTTCGTAGATTTGTTACAAATCTTTGTTTTTTCTTACACCGAAGTGAATCCGAATCTTTTCAGATTTGCTTTGGAAGAATCTTGTCAAATCTTTGTACGTACACATCATATAATTTGTACACTAATGTGTGTTCGTTATTTGTGCGGGCCTAGACGATAATACATTAAAACTTCATACTTTATACACTCATGCGTACGTATTTGCGGGAATGTTCGCAGAACACTAATATTTTTTAACGCAACTTGGACCGAATCGAATCTCATCTGAGCCGAATCTTTTTAAAAATGCGGCAAATATTCCCTGAAGACGATTCACTCATCTTTAGTATCAAATCTGAAAATGTTACAATACAATTTATAATAACAAAGTATCGATTCTGAAAATGTTACAATAGAATTTAAAATGTAACAAACTGATTGTTCAGAGTAAGAAAATCCAATCTCCTCACGAATGACAGCAGGAAATTCTCGGAGATCTTATAATGAGGTGAAGCGGACTGACAGGAATGTTTCATATGATTTCAATATCAGATCCGTGTGGTTTATGAGATGCTGATTGTAACAGACATGAAATTGGGTTTAATATTTTTCACTGATTTTTTTCCGGGACCAGTGGAAAGTCCTCTGCGGATATAATGATAGCGTCCGCTTATAACACGGAGCCTCCAGTGTCTTATATCATTATGTGGTTACATTAAATCCTCACCACTAATAACCTGTAATTTACATTCAGAGGAGGAGGTTGGATTTTTTCCCCCCGCTTTTTGAATATATTATATTTTTGCTGCTTCATGGAATTGTGGGATTTTTTCTATTTTCTTTTGTAAAATCTGCAATAATCAGGAATCTGTATAAAGCGGTGACAGCCGCACAGGATTCCAGTGACCTCCTGTGGACCCTGTAAATGTTATGAGCCCAACGTCGCCCCCCACCCTTACTTCTGCTCTGTGTGGCCTTGAGGTTGTGGTGGTGAATGGACGCATTGAGCGCAATGTTATCAGTGCTCAGAACTCGCCCCATCTGGAAGAGGGAAAACAAACACAATCTCTTCCTGGGATGTTTTTTATTAAAGGACAATTCAGTCTTCAGGTTAATAGAAGAATCCAGCGGCGAGGACTTATCATCAGATTGTAGTGACACAGGGACGATAAAGCTGCTTCTTATATAATGAAGAGCAAGAAGCTGGAAGTAAATGAAACCTTACAGCATCGGGGTAATGGCTGCGACATAAAATGTATAAAATTCCAAAAGTAATCTCCTCGGAGCTGTGACGATCTTTCTTCTCTCTGTCCAATTATCTTCAGTCAAACCATTGATGAGATTTTTAATTTTCTTCCTGAGCCATAACTTTTTTACTCTTTTCTTTACATAGCCGCTTGTTTTTTGCAGGATACATTGTACTTTCTAATGGCACCATTTAATATTGCATACAATGTAGTCGAAACACTGGAAATAAAATTTCAAATGGGTGGAATTGGAGAAAAGCCACGATTCTGACACAGTTTTACGGGTTTTGTTTTTACAGCGTTCCCTATGTGATAAAACTGACCCCTGCCCTTCTGTCTCCAGGTCAGTGTGATTACAGTGATGCCACATTAATATAGTTTTTCTTAAATATAAAATATAAAAAATAAAAACGTTGAAAAAATTGGAGCGGCTGCCATCTTTAAAGACCCTACGTCGATGTATAACATTGTATGGTGGCAGGGAAGGGGTTAAAATATCATATCAATGATGGTAAAAATAATTAATAAAAGAATAAGAGCACTACAACTGTTAATACTACTACAAATACTACAACTACTACTCTTGCTACTAGTAATTCATCATAAAAAAATAATAATATTACTACCAGCTCTACTACTTCTACTACAAATAATACTACAACTACTCCTATTACAAATACTATAACTACTACTCTCACTACAAATAATACTACTATTACTGCTAATTTATCATAAAATAATATTACTACAACTTTTACTCCCCCTCCTCTGACTACAAATACTCCTACTATTACTACTACTAATTCATTATATAACAATAATAACATTGATACCACAACTACTCTAACTACTACTACTATAAATACTATAACTATTACTGCTAATTTATCATAAAATAATATTACTACAACTATTACTCCTCCTCCTCCTCTGACTATAAATACTACTACTCTTACTATTACTACTATTAATTCATCATATAATAATACTATTACTACCACAACTACTCTAACTACTACACCTACTACAACTACAAATACAAATACTTTTACTACTACTACTACTAATTCTCATAAAATAATATTATTACTACCACCACTACTACTTCTACCACAAATACTCCTGCTATTACAAATACCACAACTATGAATATTACTACTTTACTACTCTACCACAAATACTACTACTCCTACTACAAATTCTACAACTACTACTAATTAATTATAAAATAATATTATTACTAACACTAGTATTACTTCTACTGCAAATACCACTCCTATTACAAATACCATTATCACTTGTACTATAAATACTACAACTAATAATCCTACTACATATACTAATACTAATCACCATGAAATAATAATATTACTACAACTACTAATACTACTACTTCCACTACTATAAATACAACTAATACTAATGATCATACAATGCTTTTACTATAAATACTACTACTATAAATACTACTACTACTAATCATAAAATAATATTTTTATTACCACCACTACTACAATTTCTACCAATACTCATTTATCATAAAATAATATTCCTACTACTACTATTACTACTACTGCATCATAAAGTAATAATATTAATACACCTCCTACAAATACTATTACTACTGAATTCTAATAAATCCTCAGTTACTACTCTTAGCATTGTTTTTCACACTTTTCTGTCTATTTCTGGGATGTTTATTTAATTAATTCTTGATTTTCCTCTATTTCAGCCTCTTCCCTTCTCTTTGGATAAGGACAGAAGTGAAGCATCAGGCTTTCTTTATACTTTTCCTCCCTGTTGGATCTGTTCTTGTGTTTGGCTCAAAAGGTTCCACAAAAACTACATCAAAACTGTCACAAAAACTGCTCATATGAAACCCGCTCTACTAGCAGATTACTATTATTGCTACAATCTGGGATCATTGACCAGTATCGCTCAAATAATATAAAAATGTATAGTTTACTAATAAATACTTGAAATTGTAGTATTTTTTACACAAGCTGGATATGTATTATATATACTATATGATATGTATTCTATATACTATATGATATGTATTGTATGTACTATATGATATGTATTGTATGTACTATATGATATGTATTGTATATACTATATGATATGTATTGTATGTACTATATGATATGTATTGTATGTACTATATGATATGTATGATATGTATTGTATGTATGTACTATATGATATGTATATATATGTATATATGTATGTATATTGTATGTACTATATGCTATGTATTGTATATGTATATATTGTATGTACTATATGAATATGTATTGTAATGTACTATATGATATATATTGTATGTACTATATGATATGTATTGTAATATGTATGTATTGTATGTACTATATGATATGTATGCTGATATGTATTGTATGTACTATATGATATGTATTGTATGTATGACTTGTATGTACTATATGATATGTATTGTATGTATACTATATGTATCATGTACTATATGATATGTATTGTATGTATTGTAATATCTATATGATATGTATTGTATGTACTATATGATATGTATTATATGTATGTACTATATGATATGTATTGTATGTACTATATGCTATATGTATATACTATATGATATGTATTGTATACTATATGTATTGTATATACTATATGTATGTATTATGTATGTATACTATATGATATGTATTGTATGTATACTATACTATGTATGTAATATATGTATGTATTGTATATATGTACTATATGATATGTATTGTATATACTATATGATATGTATTGTATGTACTATATGATATGTATTGTATGTACTACTATATGATATGTATTGTATGTACTATATGATATGTATCTGTACTATATATGATATGTATTGTATATACTATTGATATGATTGTATGTAGTATATTATATGTATATACTATATGATATGTATTGTATACTATATGATATGTATTGTATGTACTATATATGTATTCTATATATATATGTATATATATGGTATGTATATACGATATGTATTGTATGTATATATGATATGTATTGTATTGTATATTGTATGTACTATATGATATATATGATATGTATTGTATGATATACTATATGATATGTATTGTATGTACTATATGATGTATGACTATATATGATATGTATTGTATATATACTATATGATATGTATTGTATGTACTTGTATTGTATGTCTATATGATAATGTATTGTATATACTATACTATTCTATATACTATGATATGTATGTACTATATGATATTATCTATATGATATGTATTGTATTGTATGTATGTATTGTATGTACTATATGATATATGTATTGTATATACGTATGTATGATATGTATGTATATACTATATGATATGATATTATTGTATGTACTATATGATATGTATTGTATATACTATATGATATGTATTGATATGTACTATAGCTATATGATATGTATTGTATATATACTATATGATATGTATTGTATGTATTGTATACTATATGATATGTATTTGTATATACTATATGATATGTATACTATATGATATGTATTGTATATATACTATATGATATGTATTGTATGTACTATATGATATGTATTGTATGTACTATATGATATGTATTGTATATACTATATGATATGTATTGTATGTACTATATGATATGTATTGTATATACTATATGATATGTATTGTATGTACTATATGATATGTATTGTATATACTATATGATATGTATTGTATGTACTATATGATATGTATTGTATGTACTATATGATATGTATTGTATGTACTATATGATATGTATTGTATGTACTATATGATATGTATTGTATGTACTATATGATATGTATTGTATGTACTATATGATATGTATTGTATGTATTGTATGTACTATACTGTATATTACTATATACTATATGATATGTATTGATATGTATTGTATGTACTATATACTATACGTATGTATTCTATATACTATATGATATGTATTACTATATGATATGTATTGTTATGTACTATATGATACTATATGATATGTACTATATGATATGTATTGTATGTACTATATATGCTATATGATATGTATTGTATGTACTATATGATATGTATTGTATGTACTATATGATATGTATTGTATGTACTATATGATATGTATTATATATACTATATGATATGTATTGTATGTACTATATGATATGTATTATATATACTATATGATATGTATTGTATGTATATATGTATGTATTTATTACTATATGATATGTATTTATTAATAATGATATGTATTGTATGTACTATATGATATGTATTGTATATACTATATGATATGTATTGTATGTACTATATGATATGTATTATATATACTATATGATATGTATTGTATATACTATATGATATGTATTGTATGTACTATATGATATGTATTATATATACTATATGAAATGTATAATATGGAGCTTTACTGCCCCCATAAGTATTGCTGCTAGATGAAGAAAAAAATGCCCAAAAAACAGCAACAGTGTAAGCACCAGTAATGGAGATAAGAGGGGGATGAGTTATTATAACATCCAAAAACAATAATGTATATTTTGTATTATTGGTGGTGGGAGGATGAGGATGGGGCTCATATTAACCCTGCCTGTGTCTGTCTACATCCCTGGGTCTAACTGGGGGGGTCCTAGTAATGTGGTGAGGTTTTTGGTTTTTTTATTCTTATTCTTATTTTACTTTCACAACTGAACTGTTTACAGTGTAAATAATAAATCTGGAAACACAACGAGGTCCGGACACGTGATCTCCAGATTCCAGATTCTGTTTGTTTTCATCGTTATTTCACTTCACCGTCAGGTTCTAGTGTAAGAGGCAAATTATTGCTGCACCTCCAGGAGCTGTGCACGTCCGCTGCACTCCGCCACTGCCGCCAGAGGAAAGGGAACCGCCAAATCCTGTGAAATACACAGACAGAAGACTTCACAGGCTGTGCGTCCTCACATCACGTGTCAGCACTTAGTGTAATTTATCATCTCTACAGTTATGAAAAATAATATTTGTTACAATTATTTATCAATAATTTTGATCTAAAACATCAGTAAGTATAAATATATATATATTATATGCTTATTATTATTATTATTATTATTATTAGCATTATTGTTATAGTATTTCAATTCATAGTTATATTTATTTTTATTTTTATTTATTGGTATTTCCTTTGTATCACTTAGAACTTGTATTATTACTTTTATTATTATTATTATTATCTCTGTCTCATTTGCAGAATAAACATTTTTTATTTTATTTTGGAGATCTTTCCAGTTCAGGTCACCAAGATTCTCTTGTCAGTTTTATAATAACTTTACAGAGAGTTTTATGGCTTAGAGCGGTGAAATCCTTTAGTCATTTAGTAACTACACAATGTATCCTGTAATTCCTTGATATTATTTCTGGTTCATTACAAGGTTAGTATTATTTTCACTTGACAGATAAAGAACCAAGAGGGAATTCAGAATCATAACCCCCCCTATCATCCTCATCATCATCCTCATCATCTCCTTGACCCTGTGGAGAACTGGTCTGATATATCTGACACCAGAAAATAAGAGACACAAACATGAATGATAATTAGAATTATTTCACATTACTTTATATATTTTTTAGTCCTTTTTCATGGTTTCAGCACCCAATATGATATATGCTTATTATATGCTTTCAATCTACCTATTGAATAGGACACAATGGATTTAGGTTTCCAATACAGAAGAAATTCTATGCATCATATAAAATTATTTTACTTTCATTCCATTAAACAATTTTTGTCTTTTTAGTATCTAAATCTGTAAAGAATGAAAGTTTAAAACCCTCTTCAAAGAAAGAGTCATTATGTTTCTTTATATTTAATATTTCTGTTTTGTCTTTTATTGTGTTGCATTTTTTTCTTTTGGAAATTAATTAGAGTTTATTACTATGAAATTATATAAATGTTATTATTATAGTATTATTCTACTGCCGGTGATAAGATCTAAATCACTGCAGAAGCTTGTATCTATTATATCACCTCTCTATAGTACTTGTATCTATTATATCACCTCTCTATAGTACTTGTATCTATTATATCACCTCTCTATAGTACTTGTATCTATTATATCACCTCTCTATAATACTTGTATCTATTATATCACCTCTCTATAATACTTGTATCTATTATATCACCTCTCTAAAACACTTGTATCTATATATCACCTCTCTATAATACTTGTATCTATATATTACCTCTCTATAATACCTGTATCTATTATATCACCTCTCTATAATACTTGTATTTATTATATCACCTCTCTATAATACTTGTATCTATATATCACCTCTCTATAATACTTGTATTTATTATATCACCTCTCTATAATCTTGTATCTATATATACCTATTATACATGTATCTTTTATCACCTCTTCTATAATACTTGTATCTATATATCACCTCTCTATAATCTTGTATTAATATCACCTCTCTATAATACTTGTTAATCTAAAATTAATCACCCCTCTATAATTGTATCTATATAGCTACCTCTCTCTAATACTTGTATCTATTATATCACCTCTCTATAATACTTGTATCTTATTATATCACCTCTCTATAATACTTGTATCTATTATCTCACCTCCTATAATACTTGTATCTATTATATCACCTCTCTATAAATACTTGTATCTATTATATCACCTCTCTATAATACTTGTATCTATATATTACCTCTCTATAATACTTGTATCTATATATCACTCTCTCTAATACTTGTATCTATTATATCACCTCTCTATAATACTTGTATCTATTATATCACCTCTCTATATACTTGTATCTATATATTACCTCTCTATAATACTTGTATCTATATATCACCTCTCTCTAATACTTGTATCTATTATATCACCTCTCTATAATACTTGTATCTATATATCACCTCTCTCTAATACTTGTATCTATTATATCACCTCTCTATAATACTTGTATCTATATATTACCTCTCTATAATACTTGTATCTATTTTATCACCTCTCTATAATACTTGTATCTATATATCACCTCTCTATAATACTTGTATCTATTATATCACCTCTCTATAATACTTGTACCTATTATATCACCTCTCTAAAATACTTGTATCTATTATATCACCTCTCTATAATACTTGTATCTATTATATCACCTCTCTATAATACTTGTATCTATTATATCAACTCTCTATAATACTTGTATTTATATATCACCTCTCTAAAACACTTGTATCTATTATATTACCTCTCTATAATACTTGTATCTATATATTACCTCTCTATAATACCTGTATCTATTATATTACCTCTCTATAATACTTGTATCTATATATCACCTCTCTATAATACTTGTACCTATTCAACCTCTCTATAAACTTGTATCTATTATATCACCTCTCTATAATACTTGTATCTATTATATCACCTCTCTATAATACTTGTACCTATATCACCTCTCTATAATACTTGTATCTATTATATCACCTCTCTATAATACTTGTATCTATTATATCACCTCTCTATAATACTTGTATCTATATATCACCTCTCTATAATACTTGTATCTATTATATCACCTCTCTATAATACTTGTATTTATAGATCACCTCTCTATAATACTTGTACTTATATATCACCTCTCTAAAATACTTGTATCTATTATCTCACCTCTCTATAATACTTGTATCTATTATATCACCTCTCTATAATACTTGTATCTATTATATCACCTCTCTATAATACTTGTATCTATTATATCACCTCTCTATAATACTTGTATCTATATATCACCTCTCTATAATACTTGTATCTATTATATCACCTCTCTATAATACTTGTATCTATTATATCCTTATAATACTTGTATCTATTATATCACCTCTCTATAATACTTGTATCTATTATATCACCTCTCTATAATACTTGTATCTATTATATCACCTCTCTATAATACTTGTATCTATGTATCACCTCTCTATAATACTTGCATCTATGTATGTATCTATTATTTGATTATTTGTAGATTATTCTCTCCAGTGATGAACAAATAGTTTTACATTGTTTCCCCTCCTTTCTCATTATGGAGCTGTGGTTCTCGCATAGAAGTGGGTGAAGTAATACTGATCATAATTCAATTCTTTGTTGTTTTATAATAGGGGGGGGTCATAATTGGAGATTTGACCATTAAGGGAACATGAGCAAAGTGAATTTTCAATGATCATCTCTCATCCAAGTCTTAGTATCCAGGACCCCGGCCACCCTCATCACTGGCCGCCCCTCAAAGCTTTAATGAAAGTAATGCAGCTTTACTATGAAGCTGCTGTAATGTGAGCGCCAGGAGGTGACGCCTGTTTACTGATCCTGGGTGGCTGTGACCTCAGAAGTAATGGGAATTTCATTAACAGTGTCTGCCATTCCCTGGACGGCCAGCAGATGGCGCTCACACTACTGGGATCTGAGGGCAGGGGCTTCAGTATCTGTTATGGTTTCTGGAGTCCTGAGATGACAGACGCCCCATGGTCGCCCTGAAATATTACATCACCCGTGTACAACAGCAAAGCAGAAGCAACAGGATCATCAGAATAGGAAAGATAACAATAATAGTAACTGTAACAATGGTAATAACAGTAATAACAATAATAGTAAAACTGGTAGTAATAATAATAATAACAGTAATAATATAACAATAATAGTAACTGCAACAATGGTAATAATAATAGTAAAACTGGTAGTAATAATAACAGTAATAATATAACAATAATAGTAACTGCAACAATGGTAATAATAATAGTAAAACTGGTAGTAATAATAACAGTAATAATATAACAATAATAGTAACTGCAACAATGGTAATAATAATAGTAAAACTGGTAATAATAATAATAATAGTAATTGTAACAATAGTAATAATAATAACAGTAATAATAATAGTAATTGTAACAATAGTAATAATAATAACAGTAATAATATAACAATAAATGATCGTCATCAAATGAACTAATGATGGAAAATACAGTCATGAATCCACTTTATGCGGCATTATCTTTTAAAGGTACAGGCACATACAGAACTTGTATCTCAGGGGTTGTCAGGTACAGGGTTAGGGCTCATGCACACATAAAGCAACACAAGTATTTTTTTCTGTGTCCGTTCGTTTTTTTTGCAGATTATATGCGGAATTATTCACTTCAATGGGGCTGCAAAAAACGGAAACGACCCTATCTGCATTCCATTTCCGTATGTCCCCTCCACAAAGAATAGAACATGTCCTATTATTGTCCGGATCATGGACAAGGACAGGACTGTTCTATGAGGGATCGGCTGTTCCATTCCTCAAAATACGGAATGCACGCGGCCAGTATCCGTGTTTTGTGGATCTGCGATTTACGGACGGCAGAACATCCAACGGTCGTGTCCATGAGCCCTTTGTGCGCGTTCAGATGCTTGAACCTGTGAGCGTTAGGTCTGTATTGGTTCCTTCATCCATTGGTCACTTACTGATTGTCTGAGAGACAGAAATACGTGAGAACGACGGCGGCGGGAGCCCGACCTGACGGTATTTATTATTGTGTGGTCACATTTACCCCATAATCCTGTCCCTGTCACCTCTCACTGCTGCCCCCTCCTGGTGCATTCTGGGAACTGTAGTGTCACAGAACAGCAGCCTGATGTAATAAATCTCCGGCAGAGTATAATCCATTATGAGATTTAGCTAAGCCGCTGGGATTTGCCTGTCAGCACCGAGCCAAGGTAATGCAAATGGCAGGAGGAAGGATTGTGAATGCAGCTCTGTCTGTGAGTGGAGTATAAGATGGGACTGTGTGATGTACGACTGCTGCACACTGGACAATAAATCGGTTTGTTACAATGTGTCAGCCGGAGTCCAGGAGGAAGGGATACAACTGCAGCAAACCCTGAGCTGTGAGAAGTCTTAGGTCTGGACAGGTTTTCCGGTTCAGGAAGGATGTAGTCAGGAAAGTCTCTGTTCATTGACTGCAAGCAGAGATCTTGGAAATGGTGAGGAACGAGACACAAAGTGTATTAGAAGGTCGCAGAGCGTTTCTCGATACAGCGATTCATCTGATTTACATGGGACTGTACAGTTACTCCTGCGGTGACAGAGCGCAGTCAGTCAGGGGTCCCCGCAGCCCCGGCCCCTAGATGTTGTAGGTGCTCCCCCTTGTTTCCATGGTGATTGGAGGCTACTATGTCTAATATCTGGGGTATTGGGACGTTCCGGGTCACGGTCCATTCTGGAAATCATTATACTCCAGTCACAGCCAAAGTTACAACCGTAATTCTCCAGGTTTCCGGTTAAGGCCTCGGCTACACGGTGATTCGTCGCTCGACATTTATGTCGCAATAATGTTGCGCTACATTTATTGCAATGATAGTCAATGCTGTCACAGTGCAACATGTTGCGACTTTGATAGATTTTTGTGCAACTGTCGCCTCACAGTCGTCACATGTCGCAGCGCAGCGCCATCGACTATCAGAACAAACAATTCTGCGCAACATCACTGCGACCAATAGCTGCATGAGAAATGTTGTCATGTAGTTTTGCGGATCAGATGTGGACCCATTCATCTCAATGGGGGTGCAAAAGATGCGGCCGGCACAAGGGCGTGCGGTAAGTCCGTTCCGATCCGTTACTGTGAAGTACGTGGAAATTCGGCTTTGCGGCGAATTGAATTTAACTTGAAATTCGGATTGAAGTCCGCTTTTGTGGACATCATCACTAATCATTATCCTTATTATTATTACGGGCTGGACGCCATCATGGCCACAACCGCCGAGTCGCTGTGATGTGAGTATATATGGAGGAGCCGGGTATTTTTGGCGGTTTCCATGCCGCAGGGCAGCGTTTTTTTCCGCTGCTCATTTCCTCCACTTTTGGGTTTTTGCTTCTTTTCCAGTTAGAATTTTCTCCAGCGCAGCGTCCAGCGAGCGTTAAGCGATGCCAGAAAGCAGGGTCAGGGTTCAATCATCCGCCTGATGTATTTCAATGAGGCATTCAGTGCAGCAGCATACCCTGATTCATCCAGAGCAGCGCTCTTAATTATTCCCAGGTGGACACACTTTTTCTGGCTTCTTACAAGGGCCAAATTCCCACAGGACGTGATTCACATGGAGCAGCGGCGCCCTCCCCCGTCCACCAGCGCTTACCTGCAGGGATCCGACCAGAAGTTCTGGGAATACATTAAGAAAGTTACCTTGTCTTAAAGGAATTGTCCACTTACAGACGACTCCTGGCCTCCCCCTTATGTCTATGTTCTAGGACCTATGGGCAGAGTTCTTCTTCTAGATCAGGCGTTTCTAACCTGCGACTCTCCAGCTGTTCCAAAACTACAACTCCCAGAATGCCCTGGGTTCTCAGACAGGGGCTATTAGCTGGGTGCCCCTGGGTATTACACCCCTTCATCCATACACAGGCCGCGGCACCGCCTCTGCTCCATCTGCTCCTACTGGTGACTGTAGTGAAGCAGACGGGAGCCACTTGACTTCGTGCTACTGATGGGGTAATATTTCACGTAGACGCTGCGCCCCACACACGTGTCCCGGGCGGCGGTGACCCAGACGGGTCCGGTTCACGTTTCCGTACAACGCAGGTGGATCCAGACGTCTCCAGGTTCCACCCAAGACGCTCATTACCTCCTCAGTGAGAGGGAGAAGCATCTGGTCACCATTTGGTAGCTGAGATTGTAATTGCCCCATTTGGCTCAGGAATTAGGAGAAACTAACGGCCTGAACCGTGACACAGAGGGGGGAGGGGGGCAGCTCCAAAATAGATGGGGGTCAACTGCCAGGAGTGAGAAATGGAGCCCCCCCCCCCGGGGAGATTTATTATACACCGGGGACCAGAAAAGATACAAAGAAAGATACTTAGTGTTACATCTGGATACAATATCTATTATCTATCTATTATCTATCTATTTATCTTCTATCTATCTATCTATCTATCTATTATCTATTATTATCTATCTATCTATCTATCTATCTATCTATCTATCTATCTATTATCTATCTATCTATCTATTATCTATCTATCTATCTATCTATCTATTATCTATCTATCTATCTATCTATCTATCTATCTATCTATCTATCTATCTATCTATCTATCTATCTATCTATCTATCTATCTATCTATCTATCTATCTATCTATCTATCTATCTATCTATCTATCTATCTATTATCTATCTATCTATTATCTATCTATCTATCTATCTATTATCTATCTATCTATCTATCTATCTATTATCTATCTATCTATTATCTATATATTATCTATCTATTATCTATCTATTATCTATCTATCTATTATCTATCTATCTTTCTATCTATCTCATATCTATCTATTTATCTCCTATCTATCTATCTATCTATCTATCTATCTATCTATCTATCTATCTATCTATCTATCTATCTCCTATCTCTCCAGTATATTTTCTGTTACGTGCGGTGTTAGATCAGATGATTTATAGTTCATGAGAACAGATTCAGTAGAACTTGTATTTCATTCTGTTCTTTGGTCTGGGGGCGGGTCTATCAGTGATTGACAGCTCTCTCTGTACGCGCAGTCATGTAGGACAGGCTGTCAATCACTGATAGCCCCGCCCCCAGACCAAAGAACAGAATGAAATACAAGTTCTACTGAATCTGTTCTCATGAACTATAAATCATCTGCTCCGCTCCTCCTGCTCTGTGACACCATGTGCAACGGGACAGGTTCCATCTAACTGTTGTTACTGAAACCATCAACAAGCAGGCTGCAGGCTACATGATGGACGGTAATGTGTTTATACTGATTGACATCTGGACACCTTCAGCCTGCAGTGAATATTTAGGGGTTAATATCTGGGGAATGTCCTCAGTCATGCGCACAGCCGTGTCCGTTTTTGTGTCGTGCAAATTTTTTATCCGCAAAACACACTGGGCCATTTTCCGGATCATCTCGTCCTGTCCTCCGGTCAGAAATGCCTATTCCTCTCTGCAAAACCGACACGAATAGGACATGTAAATCCGCCACCCGTCTCAGCCCCTCCTCTGTCTCCTAATGCCGCACCATGAAGGAGATGAGATCTCCCCAATCACTGACCCATGATGACTGTCCCCGGAGTAACCCACAGCTCTGCCAGTCATCCCCCAGACTCTACAGGTAAGTGATCCCACCGCAGGGGAGGATGCAATATAGAAAACCCCGAGTGGGGGCGCTGTGCTCTCCCCATGAATCCAGGCCGCATGTTCTCCTCTCACTATGTTTGTGTCTTCTCACATTTCCCTGCTCATCCTGGGCCTCCTGATTCATGAATAGAATGCCAGAACTGCAGTGAAGACTGCCACACAGTCAGCACATGAAGAAAGAACGTGCAGATACCATACCACCTGTTCAATGAGTGGTTGTATTCACATTTCACTCCACATTCACTTCACATTCATTATATGACACAATGTATCAATCGCCTCCTAAAATACAAAACAAAGAAGATAAATCAGCTGGAATGGATACATGTGGCAATCACCCATTGTAACATTGTATCGGGTTCTGATGAGACGCTCTGCAGGTTCTGCTGTGGCCGCCATGTCTGCGTCCAGTCCGTACAGGACCCCGCGTACAGACGTATGGACACATGAAGCTGTCATCAGGCCGCAGCCTTTATGTCCTGGTCTCATCCTGACCGCTGACCTGATGACTGTCACCGAGGGTATGAACAAACACTTCAGCCATCTGTCTGTTATCTCTGGGAGATTCAGGACACGGTCGGATGCGCCAATCACGTTTCCGGGTCAGACCCTTCCATGGCAGTGAGTCAGGGTTTTTTCTCCGTCATCGCGCCGCAACCTGCTCTGGGTTGGGACAGAAACTCTTTGGGAAAGATCTGAACATGGAACGGGGGCCAGGTCCGGAGCAGGCGGTCAGTCCGCAGGCTTCCCCTGAGTTACTGCAGGCGGACGCTGATTGGTCGCTCTCATTCCATTTGATGCAGCGTGACGGCTGTGACTGTGGGAATTTTGCAAAAAAAGAGGATGAGGCCAAGTGTGTAAATAACTAAGTGCAGAGAATTTAGGCGATTCGGGCTGTAAAACGTGGCGTCCTGGAGCTCTGCCCTCAGCGCCATGATCTCCGTGATGAGTAAATAATAATCTATCTACAGGATGGAAACAATGTAACATTATTGTGACAAGCAAAACTAATGAGGGCGATTCCTATACCTCTGACTAACGTATTCCACATTTCTTTTTGCGCAAAAAAAACTAACTTAGGGCTCATGTACACAACCATATGTATTACAGAACGGAACAGCCGGCCCCTAATAGAACGGTCCTGTCCTTGTCCGTAATGCAGAAAATAATAGGACATGTTCTATTTTTTTGTGTAACGGAAATACGGACATACGGAAAACGGAATGCACATGGAGTACCTTCAGTTTTTTTGGCGGACCCATTGAAATGAATGGTTACGCATACGGTCTGCAAAAAAAAAAAAAAAAAAAGGAACGGACATGGAATGAAAATACATTCGTGTGTATGAGCGCTTACTCCGTGTGCTTCCTTTTCCGTATGTCTGTATTTCCTTTCCGCAAAAAATTAGAACATGTCCTAATATTTTCTGCATTACGGACTAGGATAGGACTGTTCTATTAGGGGCCGGCTGTTCCGTTCCGCAAAATACGTCATGCACACGGGTGTCATCCTTATTTTTTGCGAATCCGTTTTTGCGAACCACAAAATACATACGGTTGTGTGCATGAGCCCTGGAGTCCAGACTGACACCTGTCACCTGCACTGATACATTGTATCTAATCTTCTGGACTCCAGACTGACACCTGTCACCTGCACTGATACATTGTATCTAATCTTCTGGACTCCAGACTGACACCTGTCACCTGCACTGATACATTGTAGCAAACTATCAGGACAGATTTCTGCCGTTGATGTGTTTGGCTCACAGAGGATTGTCCAGACTGGATACAATTGTAACAAACCCCGGGAGATGTATCAGGTCTGTTGGTCCATTCACTCACTGCAAGCACAGATATTGGGAATGGTGACAAAACGTTTATTGGAAGGTCGCAGACAGTACAGTGACTATGCGCCATTTACATCAATTTGGAATATTCCTTTGATTTTCGGGGTCGCACTGCTCCTTACACTGTGGCTGCGCTGATTTATTATAGGAGACGGCAGCCGCATAGATCCGGGGTTCAGCGCGTTACGTAAAAGTCCAGAGATCGAGCCCAGAGATTAAGTTGATTTACTTCGGAATTAATTTGCGCCCTCGCATCTCGCCACCCCCACCGCACCCGCTCATTCAGCCCATGTTTTGGAGCCAGTGGCCTCAGCCTCCGCATATTTGGATAAAAACGCGCATATTTATTAAGGGATCGCACGTTCTTAAATTACAGCCACTTAGTGGCCAATATCGTCAGGAATGTGAATGGTGGGTGGGGAGAGATCGGGGCAGAGACAAGCGCTGGGTGTCTGACAGGAGACCAACGAGTCCTGCCGGGAATGACCAACGCAAGCCCTGATTAACCCTTCAAGAGAGCGCTCCCCGCGGACAGGACTTGGAACTGCAGTGTGAGAGTGCTCAGTGACCC
This sequence comes from Rhinella marina, assembly GCA_900303285.1. Classification (NCBI taxonomy): domain Eukaryota; kingdom Metazoa; phylum Chordata; class Amphibia; order Anura; family Bufonidae; genus Rhinella; species Rhinella marina. The sequence goes on from ONZH01011969.1 coordinate 84,804, forward strand.
TGCAGACCGCGGGGGATTCAGCGCCGTCTTAGGCCTTGTACAAGAGACTCCTTGATCTGGACCATCCGTGATCTCCAGATAGAAGGGACCGGTGCAAAGATTATGGGGCACGGTCAGAAAGCAGGACGGTTTTTGGCCATAAAATTAGACCGGAGTATTTCATTCGTCTTTCTTTCTTTGGCCGAATATTTATGAAAATGATGAATGAATCGGACTCAGCGTATTGTTATTAGTCTGACCTCTGGTGGTTGTTTTCAGTATGACGGGTTCATATTCACTTAGACTGGACTAATGTATTCACGCATGAAAAAAGACGTATCGTAAAAAAAAAGTTGCAAAAGTTTGAAAACTTCTGAATTAATCTAAAAAAACTAAAGCCCCTGAAACAGGCTGAATTTCAGTATTAAATGTGACTATATAAATAACATTGTCTAAAACAGGATTTTTTTGTCTAAAATCAGAGCAAACACTTTAGTAAATGAGGCCCCTATAAGATCTGAACATTTCCGACCAGCACCAGTACATGAGATGACTGGTGGAGGGAGATTTACATTGTGGCCCCGGAGCTTGTTACATGCCAGCCATTATCTCCAGGTGGTGGTACCTCACTGCCAGACCCTGGGCACCACTACCCAACCTTCTGCACGGGGGCATGAACTGCAGAGACACTGGGTGACTGGCATGGGACAATCCTCCAAGTCTCAGGGGCAGAGAGGTGGGCATCAGACCTGGGCACTGCTACCCCAACCCCCAGCACAGGAGCATGAACTGCAGGGACACTAGGTGACAGGCATGGGGCGGTCCTCCATGTCTTTGGGCAGAGGGGTGGGCACCAGACCGGGGTGACCTGACTTGATGCAGATTTCTCTGGCTGTGGCCTTCTCCACCCTTCCCCCGCCTCCACACATGTCATTCACACCCACGGCTTTTATGCTTCCAACAATCCAGGATGCGCTGCCAGGCGTTGCTGTCACAGCCGGGGCTCAGCTTCATTCCAGTTGTAAATATATTCATACCTCTATGGACTTTCAATAAACTTTCCATAAATGAATAGTAGAGGAGATCTGTAAGACGTCTTGTTGGGGGAAAAATGCCTCTTTCTCCATTTATCGGCCACTTCTCATCCTCCTTCCCGGATCATTCACAATCAAGTGACAGCTGACATCTGTACTGAGAGACTAGACAATCAGCTCACTGAGGGATTAGGTTACAGCTGCCCACAGAAGTCTATGGAGAGGGGAGGAGGAGCTACTGGTTCCAGTAATTCTTCTGTCTCAATCCAGAACTGGATTCACAGCCACAATGCTCACTACTGAGCTCACTGAGGGATTAGGTTACATCTGCCCAAAGGAGGCTATGGAGAGGGAGGAGGGACTGGAATGAGAGAGGCACAGACACACAGGGAGGCCAGTAAATATTCTTCTGTCTCCACCGGTGCTGGGTCCACAGCTACACAGCTCAGTACTGCTGTATAATGTTCTCCATACTGTGCTACAGAGGGACAGGGGAGCAGGAACTACAGAGAAGTCGGGTCAGCCCAGGAGGAGCGCTGTGGGTGGAACGTCAGGGAGAAGCTTAGGACTAGGCACAGAGGAATTGTCCACAGGTCAGGCTTTACCGCTGGGCTCCAGGAGAGAATTCCTGACACCCGATCGGCAGCGAATGAACCTCCTCCACGCTGCAATGTGAGACCAATGAAGGAGATATCCCCCTGTACCAGTGAAGAGACTTTATACTGCCCAGTGTGATGCACAGGGAAACCGCACTTAGTTATACACTGAAACTGCCAAGTGTGAATGCCTCCTTGTGATTAAAACTTAAGTCTACTGAAGTCGTTCTTGTAACCACTGAGCTAAGTGTCCTCTTCTGAGAGTTTGTAACCATGAAAATGTGCACCTCCTCAGAGTAATAGTGACGATAAGCTGGACTTGCATTACTTATCCTGTACTGATCCTGAGTTAAATCCTGTATTATCCTCCAGAGCTGTACTCACTATTCTGCTGGTGGAGTCACTGTGTACATACATTACTTATCCTGTACTGATCCTGAGTTACATCCTGTATTATACTCCAGAGCTGCACTCACTATTCTGCTGGTGCAGTCACTGTGTACATACATTACTTATCCTGTACTGATCCTGAGTTACATCCTGTATTATACTCCAGAGCTGCACTCACTATTCTGCTGGTGCAGTCACTGTGTACATACATTACTTATCCTGTACTGATCCTGAGTTACATCCTGTATTATACTCCAGAGCTGCACTCACTATTCTGCTGGTGCAGTCACTGTGTACATACATTACTTATCCTGTACTGATCCTGAGTTACATCCTGTATTATACTCCAGAGCTGCACTCACTATTCTGCTGGTGCAGTCACTGTATATTTTTAGGAGGGGGGGGGTCTTTATATTTGGCCTTTTCAGTGCAGATTACAGAATACATTTTCTCCGGGACATGAAATGGTTAATTAGCTCCGTCCTCCTCCTGACTTTGCGGATTTCTGCCGTCACCTCGGATTCCTTCACGCATGTTATAAAGTTTTTCCAGAGTTTTGCAGGGACCTTGTAATTTGGGTGAAGTGTAAATGAGGGGCGGCCGGGGCCCGGCAGGTGCTGGCAGAGCGCGGCTCGGGGGGCCCTGCTGACATTCTATCCATGATGTAGTGCCGGGTACAATCCAGCAGTCAGTAAATCCTGATTTATGAGATTTTACAGACTTCCTGTCACTCCACGGCTGATCTCCCTGCACCCGCCCTTTCCATTGAGTCAGCAGCATCTGGTCCACCCCGCGGACGCCGCGCTCATTTTCTAGTCCTGTTCCACATGCAGACAAGTGGCATTAACACCTCATCATATTTTACATATCACACCTGGAAACCATCAGTAAGCAGGCTCTCTGATGAATGTGTTTACGGCTTCATATCTAATGTTGATGACACCGGGAGCTGCGAATCTCATTAACACGTGAACACCTGCAGTGGACAGTCCTGTGGCATCGAGTTAGGTCCCAAATATTAAGGGGTAATGGGTCAATGAAACCTCCCCAAGATAGGGCACTAAGCAGAGACCTGTCCCAAGAGCAAGATCTGTCAGTAGCTGCTTGTTGATGGTTTCCAGATTGTATTTACTGCATTGGAAAGGTTCAGGTCTCAGAGCGTACAATCCAATGGATGATGATGGTGATGATAATGAGGAGGATGATGGTGATGATAATGAAGAGGATGATGATGGTGATGATAATGAGGAGGATGATGGTGATGATAATGAGGAGGATGATGGTGATGATAATGAAGAGGATGATGGTGATGATAATGAGGAGGATGATGGTGATGATAATGAGGAGGATGATGGTGATGATAATGAGGAGGATGATGATGATAATGAGGAGGAGGATGATGATGGTGATGATAATGAGGATGATGATGGTGATGATAATGAAGAGGAGGATGATGGTGATGATAATGAAGAGGAAGATGATGGTGATGATAATGAGGAGGAGGATGATGATGGTGATGATAATGAGGATGATGATGGTGATGATAATGAAACAATGTAACACGATGGAAGAGAGGGCGTCACAATGTATCTTCAGTTGATCTGTGTCATGTGATCACCATCCCTTTAATATTTAAAGGAACGCTCCATCACATTTCCATCATCATCAGGACTTGACAATGTCATGACGTTTTTCCAGATTTTTGGATTCTCAGAATTTCTGGATTCACAGCAGATAAATCCTGGAGACGACGGCTGAACTTAACCCCTGACGGTGTGGAGAGCAGGCTGTGACGGGGGCACCTATTAAAACATCATTTTTCTCAGCTATGCGGACACATATGAACATGGGACCAACACAGATGTCTTCAGCTGCCAAGTGGACATGTAAAAGTTCAGCCGGTGCCATAGGTACAAAACTGCTGACAGATGCCCTTTAACTTTAAAATTTTGCCTAAGACTTTTGCACAGTCCTGAATATATATATATTGTCTATATGCCGTGTTCCTCTCAATATTATATACAGAATCTGACATTTCCTGCAGCTTGTTAATGGAAAATGTGGAATCACGGATCTGAAGAAGCCCCTGAAACCGTATCCATGCGGTGCGTCTCCAGGGCGCGGTCGGCTCACAGGTAGGATAATAGCGGCCTCATACGTAGCGGCTCCTCATCTCTCGCTCAGTAATTAGGGGCTGCCACGCACTGGAGTCAAGCAGGACGATTAATTACCCCTAATATGAAAGCCAGATGTGAACGCTTACGCACAAACCACAGGGACCGCCATCTTGCCGCTTTCTCCGCTGCCTCGATTCAAATCTCATTGGCCACCCAGAAAAGAAAAATTGCCGCAGGAAGAAGGAAAATGTCTGCAGTAAATCATTCTCTGTGGACGTGAATAGACAGTGGAGTCACGCCGCCCCCGTCTAGTGCGAAGAACATGGCGCTCGTGGCGACCAGGCCTGACGTGTCTCCGTCATCAGCCTCCGAGATCATTCTGTGGACTGCAGCGAATGATGCAGAATATTACCACCGTGTTTACTGCCTTCAGAGCAGCCTGACGGGAAAATGTCCCCCGGCCCCCCGAGCAAAGGGCCCTGCAGACAAAACACTCATTTGTTAGTTGTCTAATTGTTTCCTGAGGTCTGGCAAACCTCACACCTCCTCATAACAAGTGCACCAAGAAGCCGCACCTCTTACACCAGGGTGCACATCAAAAGACCAGAGAAGGTGGTGAAGGCTAAGCCAAGGGTCAAAGGGCTGAGGAGAAGGAGGAGAGGGGCAACTAAGGGCCCAGGGGCTGAGGAGGAGGAGAGGGGGCAACTGAGGGTCCAGGGCTGAGGAGGAGGAGAGGGGGCAACTGAGGGTCCAGAGCTGAGGAGGAGGAGAGGGGGCAACTGAGGGTCCAGGGGCTGAGGAGGAGGGAGAGGGGGCAACTGAGGGTCCAGGGGCTGAGGAGGAGGAGAGGGGGCAACTGAGGGTCCAGGGGCTGAGGAGGAGGAGAGGGGGGCCAACTGAGGGTCCAGAGCTGAGGAGGAGGAGAGGGGGCAACTGAGCGTCCAGAGCTGAGGCAGGAGGAGAGGGGGCAACTGAGGGTCCAGAGCTGAGGAGGAGGGGAGGGGGCAACTGAGGGTCCAGGGGCTGAGGAGGAGGAGAGGGGGCAACTGAGGGTCCAGGGGCTGAGGGTCCAGAGCTGAGGAGGAGGAGAGGGGCAACTGAGGGTCCAGAGCTGAGGAGGAGGAGAGGGGGCAACTGAGGGTCCAGAGCTGAGGAGGAGGAGGAGAGGGGCAACTGAGCGTCCAGAGCTGAGGAGGAGGAGAGGGGCAACTGAGGGTCCAGGGGCTGAGGAGGAGAGGGGGGCAACTGAGGGTCCAGGACTGGAGGAGGGGAGAGGGGAAACTGAGGGTCCAGGGCTGAGGAGGAGGAGAGGGGCAACTGAGGGTCCAGAGCTGAGGAGGAGGAGAGGGGGCAACTGAGCGTCCAGGGGCTGAGGAGGAGGAGGAGAGGGGGCAACTGAGCGTCCAGAGCTGAGGAGGAGGAGAGGGGGCAACTGAGGGTCCAGGGGCTGAGGAGGACAGGGGGCAACTGAGGGTTCAGAGGCTGAGGAGGAGGAGAGGGGCAACTGAGGTCCAGAGGCTGAGGAGGAGGAGAGGGGGCAAACTGAGGGTCCAGGGCTGAGAAGGAGGAGAGGGGCAACTAAGGGCCCAGGGGCTGAGGAGGAGGAAAGGGGGCAACTGAGGGTCCAGGGCTGAGGAGGAGGAGAGGGGGCAACTGAGCGTCCAGAGCTGAGGAGGAGGAGAGGGGGCAACTGAGGGTCCAGAGCTGAGGAGGAGGAGAGGGGGCAACTGAGGGTCCAGAGCTGAGGAGGAGGAGGAGGAGAGGGGCAACTGAGCGTCCAGAGCTGAGGAGGAGGAGAGGGGGCAACTGAGGGTCCAGGGGCTGAGGAGGAGGAGAGGGGGCAACTGAGGGTCCAGGGGCTGAGGAGGAGGAGAGGGGGCAACTGAGGGTCCAGGGCTGAGGAGGAGGAGAGGGGGAAACTGAGGGTCAGGGCTGAGGAGGAGGAGAGGGAGCAACTGAGGGTCCAGGGCTTGAGGAGGAGGTGGAGAGGGGGCAATTGAGGGTCCAGGGACTGAGGAGGAGCAGAGGGGGCAACTGAGGGTCCAGAGGCTGAGGAGGAGAGGGGGCAACTGAGGGTCCAGGGGCTGAGGAGGAGGAGAGGGGGCAACTGAGGGTCCAGGGCTGAGAAGGAGGAGAGGGGGCAACTGAGGGTCCAGGGGCTGAGGAGGAGGTGGTGAGGGGGCAACTAAGGGTCAAGGAGCTGAGGAGGAGTGGTGAGGGGTCAATTAAGGGTCCAGTGGCCTTGAAGGAGGTGGTGAGGAGGCAACTAAGGTTCAAGGGGTCGAGGAGTAGGTTTGAGGGGGCAGCTGGGCTAAGAGCCCATGGGTCAAGAAGATGGTGGTGAAGAGGCTGATAAGGGTCTGAGGGATGCGAGGATGGTGGTGGTGGTGGTGGGGAGTTATGGTTAGGGTTCACAGAAGAGCTGAGGAATCCACCATTAAGACTCTGTTCGCACCTCGTCAGAGCTGCACATGTCCGGAGAACCACTTTAATAAGGAGAGCGTGTTATATATCTACAATACTCAAGCAGTACTCAGATTCATATAGACATCCCCATTCTACCCGCCCCACTGTGAATATGGGCGACAGCCCTGAATATTATATCTGGGTGACACTTCCAGTGATGCCACCGGGAGGGGCTCTGACAACCTTCCTACTTATTCATGTGGTTGTCACCATAGTTTGTATAATAAGTGGATAACATTGGCCTATTGAGGTCCAGAGCCAACATTCAGATGGTTGCTCTGAAGAGTTAAGGGGTTAGTAAGATGGAGTTCCCCTTTAAGAGTTTGTTTAATGAAATGTAGCAGAACATTCGCTGCCCTTTCATGTGATCTTCGTACCCCCTGGACCTTCCGAATGGCCGACCCTCCACAGATCTTTGTGGTTGACCCAAGGACACGCCCCCGTTGTCGCCTTATAATAACCTGATAATGATCCAGATTTGATTGTCACTTTAATACATTTTAATGGGATTATGGTATTTTCAGGATTTGATAAGTGGCGTCCACCGCACGTGGAGTCAATGAAGTCAACTTTGAGGAGAGTTCAAGGATCGGAGAGGTCACCGGTGTCATCATATGTTATAGATTTAGTGTGACTGGTGTCCGTCACAGCTGCCGGAGCCCCCCCAATAACGTGTAATTAAGACGCTGCATGTGTCACACACATTCCTGGGATTAATGACGCAGTGACGAACCTCGCCCCAGGGCGACTCAACTGGAGGCGAGAGACAAAGGTGATGGGGCTCATGTCTGACCGCAGCGCAAAACAAGGCAGAATCCGACCTGAAAAACCATAGTTATCAATGTAGCAAGCAGAAATCCATCTGATAATGTATCGTTTATTACAGAGGGTGTGGCTAGATAGTCACAATATCACAATGTATCACTTATTACAGGGGGTGTGGCTACAATCACAATGTATCACTTATTATAGGGGGCGTGGCTACAGTCACAATATTGCAATGTATGGAGCCATGTTATTTGGTCCGCCTTATGGCTGTGTTCACACTGGCATCCTGGGCTAACCTGGGAGCAGTGACTTTAATGGGATCCGACAGGGTCTGAAGAATAGCGCAACATGGAACCTGACAGAATGGAGACAAAATAAACTCCACTTGTGATCATTCACTGGAGGAAAACTCCACACAGCAGACCCATTGGTAACAGAAGGGAGAGGGGCATGACAAAAGGGGAAGCAATAACTGGGAGGAGGAGCCATGATGTAGGGGTGGAGCTTACTCCAGGGAATAAGGAACAGTCTCTTTCCCATTCAAACATGGCTGATTCTCATCACAGCAGTGAATGGGTGAGAGCCTGGGGAAAAGAGGTAATAATAGTGTTGGGGAGGAAGAGGAGGATAAGGGAAATAAAGGAAGAGGAGGAGGAAGAGGAGAAGGGAGATAAAAGAAGTAAAGGGAGAAGAGGGAGAGAATGGAAGTAAAGGAAGAGGGGGAGGAGAAGGGAGAGAAAGGAAATAAAGGAAGGAGGAGGAGAGGAGGAGAAGGGAGAAAGGAAGGAAAGGAGGAAGAGGAGAAGGAAGATAAAAGAACTAAAGGAAGAAGAGAAGAGCGAAGGGAAAGGAAGTAAAGGAAGAGGGGAAGGAGAAGGGAGAGAAGGAAGGAAAGGGAGAAGAGGAGGAGAAGGGAGAGAAAGATGGAAGAGAGGAGAAGAGGAGAAGGAGATAAAAGAAGATTAAGATGGAAGAAGAGAAGAGGGAGAGATAGGAAGTAAGGAAGAGGCAGGAGGAGGGAGAGAAAGGAAATAAAGGAAGAGGAGGAGAAGGGAGAGAAAGGAAATAAGGATGAGGAGGAGGAAGAGGAGAAGGGAGATAAAAAAACAAGTTAAAGGAAGTAAGAGAAGAGGGAGCGATAGGAAGTGAAGGAGGAGGGGGGGAAGGGAGAGAAAGGAAATAAAGGAAGAGGAGGAGAAGGCAGGAGAAGGAAATAAAGGAAGAGGAGGAAGGAAGAGGAGAAGGGAGATAAAAAAAAGTAAGGAAGAAGGAAGAGGGACGAGATAGGAAGGTAAAGGAAGAGGAGGAGGAGGGAGAGAAAGGAAGTAGAGGAGGAGAAGAAGGGAGATAAAGGAAGTAAAGGAAGAGGAGGAGGAAAAAGAGAAGAGGGATAGAAAGGAAGTAAAGGAAGAGGAGAAGGGAGAGAAAGGAAGTAAAGAAGGAAGAGGAGAAAGAATAGGACTGGGAGGAGGGAGTAGAGGTGAAGCAAGAGAGGGGGCATGAAGAGGAGAGGAAAGAAGACAAGGGAGATGAAGGAGACGATAAATAAGAAGAGGAATAGGAGTAGTAGTCATTCATAGTGTTTAAAGGGAACCTATGACAATGAACATTAGTATTATCTGCAGGCAGCATTCAGTATAAGGTGCATTTCATTCATTTCAATTCCTGCTCATTCTGGGCTTTGAAGTCCAGGAGGCGGGGCTATCAGTGATTGACAACCTGCCCTCTATGGTGGTGTATACAGAGGTAGCTGTCAATCACTGATAGCCCCGCCTCTTGGACTTCAAAGCCTCAGAATGAGCAGGAATTAAAATGTATAAATTACAACTTTTACTGAATCTTTTTCCTATTAATCAATATATCGATCTGCTCAGCTCCTCCCGCTCTATAACATACCGTGATCTGTTCTCTTTTGCATTGACCCCACATTTTATATTAGGCTTTTTTTATGTGGTTAATTTCTCTTTTCTGTTTATTTTCATTGTTTTATTTATTTTGTTACTTAGAATTTCAAACTTTTTATTTGTTTGTTGTTACTTTTCTATATTTATTTATATACTTTATATTTTTTTACTATGTAACTTTTCTTTTACCTTGACTCCCGTTGTTCCTCTTTCCTCTCTTCTCTGGCGGATATTCTTGGTTGAGGTATAAATGCGGCCACCTTCACGTCCCCCCCATGCCCCCAGTACACAGCTGTGCAGGTGTGGACACAGTGGGTGCCAGTCGGTTGGTACGCAGCCTTCTTGGGCACGGATCATTACTCACTTACCTTGTACTCAGAGAACATTTAGTCCAGGCAGGAAATAGCCGATAGGAATATCTCGGTTTCTGGTTGTGGCCGGGGCTGCACCGTGGACACCTGAGTCGCCCCCTGAAATCCGCAACCCCCCACCTTAGGATCTCTTGGACCCGGTAGGTGTCACCCAAAGCATGGCACTAAATATAAGCTAATTTTTCTTCATTTTGGTCCATCCCCTCGAAGGCAAATGACCCGGACAGAGAAGTTTCCGCATAAGGTGCAGAGTCATAAATCCAGGGAATAACATAAACAGAGGATTGGATTAGTGGCGGTGCGGAGGACGCCTCCATCGTCTTGGCTGCTGAAAATATGACTTAAGAAGCTGCTGCCAAAAACTAAATATGGAGAAACCTTCACAAACATGAGATGTGTTACAGAGCTGCAGACATCTATCGCCTCAGCGAGCAACACCCGGGCAGAAAAGGCGCAGACGTGGGCGCCAACACCTGGCACGCCACCCGGGACCCGATTTATTAAAGCGCCTTCTATTTATAGCCGAGATCATTAACTACATTATTACATCCTGACGGCTCTGGGCAGGAATCATCAGACATTTGGTGATTTTTGTCACCCCGGGTCAGGACCTGACGCTCCCATAGAGATGACCCAGCACAGAGTGAAACAGATCTGTGTCTGCATTGTCTATTGGAAGCTGCGGTAGTCTAAAATGCAGCTCCTGTCTCATCAGTGGGGCAGACTTCACCTCTCTCTATCATCTAATGCTTTACACTGCTGCTCTGCTCCATCAGGACACAGCTATGATCAGTGACTCCAGCTCAGCAACACTATCTGTTGGAGTATGACGAAGTCTGAAATGCAGCTGCTCTGTGAGCACCCCAATTGCTGGGGAACTACTACTCTCAGCATGCACACTTGGTTGGCTGCTCTCCTAACTCCTGTAGGAATAAATGTGGCATGATGGGAGTTGTAGTATCTCATCAGAGTCTCTGACTTCTCCTGTCCCTATGCTTTATATGACGGTTGCGCTTTATAGTATACGGCGACGACCAATGACTCCAGGGTGGAGGCATTACCTAGTGGAGTCTGAGGTAGTCTGAAATCCATCTCATGTCTCACCAGAAGCTCAGACTTCTCCTCTGTCCTGTGTGCAGTGTGCTTTACACTGCTGCTCTGCTCTATAGGTATACCTGATGAATTAGATTGTAAGCTCTGTGGGAGAGGACATTTTTCTCTACTGAGCTTCAGCATATGCGGGAGATACATAGATGATGAGTAAATAAACCTCATGGTGCGTCGTTTCCTGTGTACCCCCTCCACCCCCCCCCATACCCTCCCCAATATCTGGCCTCAGAATTGCTGCCTGTGCTGAAAACGTCGACTTTTCCCAGGAGCGGTGTAATATCGCTAATGGCAAGACGGGAAAAAGGAAATGTTTCACTAACATGGAGAATTTCTGGCCTGCGTCCTCGGTGAGGCCTGCGTGTCAGAGGGGGAAGGAAACTGCTGAAACGTGAGCCCCGTGCAGCTGCAGAGTCAGGAAAAAAGGGCTAAATGCACTCGCCGCATGGGGGCGGAGCCAGTCACTGCAAAGGGTTAATATCACTAATCAGTCTGGATAAAAATGAGATGCGACAGATCTGTCCCTCCAAGAACAGGCCCCGCCCTCCTGGTCACATGACACATAATGGCATCATGGATAAAACAAAGAAAGGATGCTGAGACTTGTAGTCCCTCAGAGCTGGTGGGAAATGTAGTATTTACTTCTACATGTATGCTCCAAATGTGACTGCAGGTTCGGTGCCACTCGGTGCACCCAACACTCATGAAGTTCATGACCCGCCCTTAAAGGGGCCGTCCTGTTTTATGTCCATTTTATATCCATCAAAATTCATCTGTAGAACTTTTTAATTGACTTTATGTTTTAATTCAAAATCTCTGCTTGCTGTCAATCAACTGGACCATTGTCCCTTCTAGAGGTTAAGGGTCACTTTTCACAGCTGAGGACTTGTTACAGTGCATCAGTATAGACAACTCTCCTGCCTCACAGTTTGTTACAATGTGTCAGTCCGGAGTTCCGGTTGGTTCTGTGAACTAAATACAATTGTAACAAACCTTCAGCTGTGAGAAGTGTTAGGGACAGGACAGGACAGGCCTTCAGTCTCAGTCCCATTTACTGTCAGCAAGCAGAGATCTTGAGTCTAATAAAAAGTTGCAGCACTTTCCCTCAGTCCTGAGTTGCACAAGACTGGACGCCGGCCCTTTAATGAGAGCCCTGACACTAATTGCCTTGTAATTTGGACGGGGTCGTGCGGTGGAGCCGGTGAGCGCTTGTGGCCCAGGGCCGAATATTTGGCTCGTGAGCGGGATTTTTTTAATGTGAGTTGGTTCTGTGTCAAAGTAAATGAGTCTCACAAGGTGATGCGTGGGAGATGCCGACACCGCGCTCCCGGGGTCATTCCGATCGCAGCAGAGATTTGATTTCTGGACACGTAAAGAATTCACTGAAAACTGAAGAGGAAATCTGATGATGAGGACGAGAAATGGAGCAGTATCCAGGGGAAGCGGAGAAGATGAGACGTGTGGGTGATGGCGCCGTCTGGAGGCTGCTGACGGCCTCTGAGGGGGAACAGACGAGGCCACTACATTGTTAGAGGCATCGAGAAAAACCGTATAGAAGGCCGGCGTCCTGTCTATAAATAAAGCTCCGCCATTCTGTGACAGAAAGGGCTGCAACTTTCTAAAGGTTCGGCTGTGTATGGCAGTGTGGCAGATCAGCCTTAGAAATGAATGGGGTCATAGTGCAAGTCGTACGTTTGCCGTAATTGCGACCCTAGAATTGTAAAAAATCCAGCAGTCTCATGGCAAACATGCGAGTCGTGCTGTGACGCCATTCTGTTCTATGCTAGCAATGCAATTCCACTGTGATCCTTGGGCACAAGGACTGCCTCGCAACCAGGATTGCCTTGTGGCTTCTCCAGTCTCCTCCATGAGACAGGGGAAAAGGGCTGTCTTCTCCAGTCTCCTTCCTAGGACAAGGCATAGGGCTGTCTTCTCCAGTCTCCTTCCTAGGACAAGGCATAGGGCCGGCTTCTCCAGTCTCCTCCTGAGACGAAGCATAGGGCCTAGTCTCCTCCCTAGTCTTCCAGTCCCTCCCTGAGACGAAGATAGGGCTGGCTCTCTGAGAAGGCATAGGGCTGGCTTCTCCAGTCTCCTCCCTGAGACGAAGCATAGGGCCGGCTTCTCCAGTCTCCTCCCTGAGACGAAGCATAGGGCTGGCTTCTCCAGTCTCCTCCCTGAGATGAGGCATAGGGCCGGCTTCTCCAGTCTCCTCCCTGAGACGAAGCATAGGGCCGGCTTCTCCAGTCTCCTCCCTGAGACGAGCATAGGGCCGGCTTCTCAGTCTCCTCTCTGAGAAGAGGCATAGGGCTGGCTTCTCCAGTCTCCTCCCTGAGACAAGGCATAGGGCTTGGCTTCTCCAGTCTCCTCCCTGAGACGAGGCATAGGGCTGGCTTCTCCAGTCTCCTCCCTGAGACGAGGCATTAGGGCTGGCTTCTCCAGTCTCCTCCCTGAGACGAGGCATAGGGCCGGCTTCTCCAGTCTCCTCCCTGAGACGAGGCATAGGGCTGGCTTTCTCCAGTCTCCTCCCTGAGACGAGGCATAGGGCTGGCTTCTCCAGTCTCCTCCCTGAGACGAGGCATAGGGCCGGCTTCTCCAGTCTCCTCCCTGAGACGAGGCATAGGGCCGGCTTCTCCAGTCTCCTCCCTGAGACGAGGCATAGGGCTGGCTTCTCCAGTCTCCTCCCTGAGACGAGGCATAGGGCTGGCTTCTCCAGTCTCCTCCCTGAGACGAAGGCATAGGGCCGGCTTCTCCAGTCTCCTCCCTGAGACGAGGCATAGGGCTGGCTTCTCCAGTCTCCTCCCTGAGACGAGGCATGAAGCATAGGGCCGGCTTCTCCAGTCTCCTCCCTGAGACGAGGCATAGGGCTGGCTTCTCCAGTCTCCTCCCTGAGATGAAGCATAGGGCCGGCTTCTCCAGTGTCCTCCATAGGACAAGGCATAGGGCCGGCTTCTCTAATCTCCTCCAGAACAGAAGAAGGGCTTGATGCTGTGGAAAGACCTGAGCTAGCTGTCCCTCTCTCTCACAAGGCTGGTGGCCCAGAGTCTGTAGCTCATCCGACTACCTCCCTGGGCGCAGGCTTGTAACCCGGGATCTGTGTATCAGTCATTGGGCAGGGCAACCTCATCTCTGTACCTGCTCACTCAGTAGTCTGGCAGAGTCTCCCCTCCAAGCACTGATCCTCATCTGCAGAACACTCGGGGCTCTGACTGCTCTCCTTATATATAGTTTCCAGCTGAACTTGAACCTTCTAATGGGAGGTGTGGAGTGGAGAATCCCAGCCTAAACAGAAGCAATGTTACAATTGTTGTCTGTCATAGACTTGTATAGAGTTTCTATACAAGTCTATGGAAATGACTATGCAGTTTTTCCAGACATAAAAAAAGTCTTCAGATATAAGCAACATAGGTGAACCAGTCAGAAGGTCCACGTGTCTGTTTTTTCCCTTTAAAACTTTGCATAAGTAGAAAGTCATAAAGTCTCTCGGTATTCGCTGGCTGTGCATTAACCCTTTCTCAGGGAAATGTAGCTATAGTGTAATGAATTAACTTGCTTCATATATGGAACACTAAGTCTCTCTTTGCAATATTGATTAGAAAAGTAAAGCCCCGCCCCTTTATGTTAGCTCCACCTTTTTGTATAAGCCACACCTCTTTATTTAAGCCCATGCTAAATTTTGGGCATACGATTTCATATAGGGATCCTTTAATAAGGACTTGTGCCCCTTACATCCACATGATCAGCTGTAATTACTGGGGGGTATAAAGTGTTAATGACTTGATGGGCGCACTCCCACTCTAACAGTGTCCCAAGCAGATGACCCCTCTAAACCGAGGTCAGAAGTGAAGCAAAGTGTGAATGAACGATGCTGCTGTAATTACTATGACAATTCCTCCTATATGTCAGCCTCACCACCAAGGGAGGCCGAAGAGTCTGGGGTCACTAGTGAATGCTTGTGAAGAGTCCAGAGTCACGAGAAGGTGGTTATGAGAAGTCTGTGGTCATCTTTCAGTGATTTTGTGGAGTCTGGGGGTCACTGATAAGTGCTTGTGATAAGTCCATATTATAGGTGGCTGTGAGGAGTCCAGGGTCACCAGCAAGTAGTTGTGAGAAGTCCATAATCACTAGCAAGTGGCTGCGAGGAGTCTGGGGTGACCACTATGTGTTTGTGAGTCCAGGATCACTGGTAAATGGTTGTGAGGAGTCCAGAGGCCCCAGTAAGTGCTTATCCAGAGTCACCAGTAAGAGGTTATGAGGAGTCCATGGTTACTGGTAAGTGGTTGTGAGGAATCTGAGATTACTAGAAGGTTTTTGTGAAGAGTCCAAGGACCCTGGTAAGTCCTTGTAAAAGTAAGTGGTTGTGGAGAGTCTATAATCACTGACAAGTGGTTGTGAGGAATCCAGGATCACTAGTAAGTGGTAGTGAAGAGTCCAGAGTCACCAGTAAGTGGTAGTGAAGAGTCCAGAG